>VXBC01012867.1:1356643-1432034 GCA_013399945.1 Ploceus nigricollis
TTGTTTTCTCCAAATAGCCACATATGTGGCTGCAGCATTTCTGTGGAGACAAATACATCTTTATTTTAGCTACTGGAGTCCTCTCAAAAATGTGCCTATAAATCCTCTGGGAGTGAGGAGGAGTCACAATGGAAAGACTGATGGACGCGCGGCAGCACCGCGGCTCGCGCGGCCCCGCTGCCGTGACTGCTCCTTTGTGGCCTCAGCGTGGCTCTGTGTGTGTCACCAGCCCTTAAATGTACATTTTGAACTGTCATGTCCAATATAGTGGGCCCTGGTGGGTAGTTAAAGGCAGGAGAGAAAAAATAGAGAAGCATGGAAATACGATGTGAAAAGACTCACTTTTTAAAGAAGAGAATAGGAGCTGTTGTTGAACATGGTGCCTGGTGCCCAGTATATTCCACTGGCTTTGGGGAGATAAAGGATTTAGTAACACAGCCTTTATGAGCTTGCTTAGCTGTACACTCTGAATGAAGAACTAACAATATTTGGAGGCTCTCCTTGCTCCTTTTTCTTTGTGTTCTCAAGACCAGAATATTCTCCAGCAATGCAATTTCCAGCTGACCTATCCTGAGGCCAAATGGAAACAAAAGAGAGAGATTAATGGCCCAGGAAACTTTAAAGAGAACAATAGCACAATCTTGGGATGAACTAGAACATGTGAAATGTAATAATCTTGGAGGAGGGAAAGCAGTTCTGCAAAGAGAAACCTTTTCCATGGCTTATTTAACAATGAGTGTAAAATGAAAACGTGCCTGACTGTTTTGATTTAAAATCTGTTGGCTATAAACAATGATTATGAAATAACATGAGTCAATATTATTTTTCTTAAAATGTGACACAAGGTCTAAAAGCCAAGCTCTCCTCTGGGTGAGGCTGATACCAGTGTGATCAAAAGCAGAATTCATACTGATTGCATTTGGCACCTAGTGATGCTCACACATGAGACATGGGCAAGAAGAAAAACTCCATGAATGAATGGGTTTGATCTGAAAACAGTAACTGGTTGTTCCAAGAGGAAATGTGCTTTTATTATCAGTACAAAATGACTCAATGGTAAATAAATCATTTGTATTGCAACTGAAATATTACTCCATTATACATCAAGGATGTGTGAAACTTTTCCACTTTTTTTTTTGTTTCATTTTGGTGTTTTTTTTCCAGCTTGTTAAGTAGCTCTCCAAGGACCTATGAACTAGCAACTAGAGGTTAAAAAAAAAGGCAAAACAAAAATATCCTAAGCAGTATTCATATTATACAGAAATCTGTCCAAGCCACAATAAAACACACAAAAAGGTCTATAACTAATCAGCTTAAATTGTCTTGCAGTCTCTGCCTTCCATTGCCTTATCCAAAATTCAGCCTTACAAAGAATCTATGCAGAAAGGCAATCTTTTCAGAAGGCAACCAAAATCTAAGCTCAGGCTATCCAAGAAATCAAACATTTTCAAGAGTCTGGCAGTGACCTCTGGAACAAGTCATGCACAGCTTTCTGTGCCATCCTGATGGCAGATCACTTGGTGTCACTTAATCATTTATGACACATAGCTTCTCTGGCATCTCTCACAAGATCTTCTCATGTGGCTTCTCTGACACCTTTTCAGAGATGCCACAGACTCGACTTTCCTTCTTTCTTTCTCAGAGCTGCTTTTCTCTGACGCAAGTAGGAAGACAACAAATTGATATCTCTCTGTCCAGCAGAGCTGGAATCTACCAAGGGTTCCTAGCAGAAGAATGAGGCTTAACACAAAGATCTAAGTCACATGGCTTCAGAAAAATACTTTTAAAAACAGTATATGAGAGGTTGTAGGCAAAGATTTTCTAGCATGGACAATTATACTAAATGTGCAAAATCGAGAGAAAATCCTAAAGTAATTTTAAGATCAGATTTAAAATAATCCTGAAAAGTTATCCTTCAAAAGTTATGCTGCTGTTGTGTTTGCATGGTGGGTGGAAGGCCTTTATGTACTTTCCTACCTGCCTTGTGTCTATGCTGAGAGACTCAAACTGACCCTCAGAGCCTTTAAGGAATCAGTGAGCTGGACAGACAAATTATCTTTAAGAACTCACTAAGAACAGCGAGCTCCCAAATGCAACTTAATTTCTGCCATGGTGTCCTGGAGAGCCCTTTGTAGTCAACATATCAAAGCTGACTAACAGATGAAATAAAAGGATCACAATAATCATTATGTATTCCCAGGAGAAATCAGATGATCTGGTATCATCAGTGACACATATGCTTTGCCCAGCTGAAAAGGATTTAGAAAATTCCAAAGTGTCCCAGTTGCATCTGCTCTTATTTTGATGACCTACTTCCTGTTACCAAGCAAAGGTGAAATGTGGATCAAAACAAAGAGGAACTCTCTGTGTGTCACAGGCAGAGGATGTAATTCTAGTGTTTTCCCTTTTCTTAATCCAGATTAAGTCTCATGGCTTTTTTTTCCTTCCTACGCAAGAAAAAGGAGATCATTTTTCCCTTCATGCATCCCAAAATACTTCCACATGCCCAATCAGCCACTATAAGCAAAAACCAAAAAAAAGTGTGGAAAAATTAATCCACCTTGTCAGAGGCATACAAACAAAATTGACATGAACCTTTACAAAACATCTTGAATGCTTAAACATTCTCCTTACACTGGTATGCACTACACATAATAGACAACTGTTGAGTGGAGAGATCTGTCCTCTGAAGAATGAGCAAGCAAAGTCAGAAGGAAAGGAAATATCAGAAATGTTAGAAATGTGTCCTGCATCTGTCCACACCACCAAAAGCAGAGATTGTTAATCCTCATTAGAGGTCAGCTGCATGGCAGGGCTGGAAGACATGGATTGGGAAAGACTCTACTCAGCAGCTGAAATCAATGTTCCAGTTTTCAGTATTTCCAATTTATTAATACTTGGATAAGTTGCACTGTATGGATGAGCAGACAGCCCTCCTTTTACTGTAACACTTTTAAAGGGTGGACAATACTCCCACTGCAGTACAACCTTTAATGTTCACAAATTTCATACATTCACTTCAAGCACAGGGAAGTTCATTTCATCCTCCTGTGTTACTTTTAGAACTGATTGTTCATAAAACTGTCCTTTGCGACCATGTCTTCTTTTTAAGGAGAAAAATGTAATGAAGGTTATTCCACAGCAAACTGAGATTTAACTTTACAATCAACTCAGACTAAAGAGCAGGAGAAACACATCTCTTAAGAAGGGTAAGAGAACATGGGGAGTAACACAGCTGTGGTTTCTTTCCTCTTTCTTCATTTCTCATTTGCACCTTGCTTGTTTGAATAAGTCGCAGGGATGAAGCCTCCTTGTGGAAAGATTTTACACTTTTCATACATCCCACTATTCATGCAGAGCAAATGGGGCAAAGAAAGCAAGCAGCACCTGGGCTCCTTCAGCTCTCAAATCCCTGCCCAGTCAGTGTGCTCACTTCCTCAGCCCAGGACACATCAAAAAAGGAACACCTTTCACCAGCAACTGCATTTGAGAAGCAGCAACCACAGAGGTGGCTGCAACCCCTGGCAATCCAGCCCTGGGCACTGGCTGTGCTTTCAGGGTCTGGCACCAGTGGCAGCAAGTAAAAAGAAGCTGAATAACAGCAGACAGAGATCAGTCTGCAGTTTTGCAGGTTCAGATCCAGCAGACTCCCCAAAACACCCCAAAGAGCTGCTGAGGCAGGAGCCAGCACTGACATTTCCTTGTGGCTTTGGTGAGGGTGGAGTTGTGACCATTAAATGGGTCATTCAGTCCATGCCATCATGGAAGGGGAAGGATGGAAGGGAAAGTGATGGAGGTGGGAACAGGAATCCTTTTACAGTATTTGGGAAGGTGGACTTTTACACTTTAGAAGAATTTAAGCAGTTGGCTGCAGAACCAAGAGGCCACACTGGGTGAAGTGCTAAGGGTACAAACTTGACATCTAGGCAAACCCCTTGTCTGATCTGGGGACTGCCTTACCTGGGGACTGTCCCCTGGGCTGCAGGATGTTCCAGCCCCATCCTGAGCTCTGTGCAAAAGGGCCTCAACTCAACCAACAAACACTGGACATGAGCAGACATGAAGCCTCAGCAGCACACAGATCTTCAAGGAGAAAGCATTCAAACAGCACAATGTGGTTACCTCAACACAGCTGGCATGAGAAGGAACTGGATCTGAAGGTATTTGGTGGTTTTGGAGAAACACATAAGGCCCTATTTCACCAAATACCTTTCTTTTTCTTTTTTTTTTTCATTTAAAAGCAATTTTTTTTCCTGTTTGGGAATGTTATGCCTGGAATGTACAGATTCCATTAATTTGTTCTCTTTCCTATTCCTTGAAATTTCTCCTCCAGCTGCTTTCTCCAACAGCAGACTTTGCAGACCAGCTCTCTCTATATGCCTGGTTTTCTCTGTGAGTAAATGTATCTTCTGGCATTCTGTTTAGCAGAGATGCTTGGTCCTTCCAATATCCACACTTATACACACTAAAACAATTTCTTTTCCAACCTTTTGCTGTGCACTCAACTTGCTAATTGATGCACTTACATGCTTGAAGATAATCTCATCCATGTTGGATCTGGATCTCCTGTCCATGTGTGAAAAAAGTAATAAAGTTCAGTGAAGATAGAACACTTGGCCAGAGCACAAGTTCTGCCTCTTTCATTCTATTCTAGCACAGAAAGCAGAAATAAAGGAACACTGACAAGTAAATTGGAAATCCTGGCTGCTTTGGAACGTGTGTTCCCTCCTCATTTCTTTATAGCACTTTGGCTTGCTATTCTCTGTCATGTGAGCAGTGTCAAAGAGAGCCAGATTCTTCTTACTTGGACATTGATGGCCTATGTACCAGCATTGATCCAACTGCCTTTATGGTCCAAGAGCTACATTTTAATCTTTTTTGTCCCATCAAGCTTCTTAAAGTTTTAGGATAGACTGATACAGAGCCCTAACATTTATATATGCCTTTACTCAAATCTTCCTTTTCTGAGGCTGCCACGAAGTTTGAACGCAATCCCAGGCCAACTGTTTCCACATCCAAGCATCCCACCCTTCTCTTACGTTTATACCACTTGCACTGCTTACTTTGACTTTCTCCTGGCTGATTTCCCAGAATATCCTTTCCCTCTGGCAAGATAATTACACAAGTGTAAAATACTGTCACCACAAAACTTAGTTATAATATATGCTGTTCTCAATACACCCAAGGGATTGGAAGCCTGTGGGAGAGCAGTGCTAGTTCCGGAAGAGTTAATTCTCTTTCATGTTCCAGAAATCCAGGACAGTCCCTCCAAGTTTAGGGTTTTGGATTTTTTAAACCTGGGGTAAAACATTCAGGTTTTATCTGCCAAGAGAGAAATAGTGAGTGAGGGTAAAGGGGGTGGATTTTTGTCCACAAATTAAAAAAAAAAAAAATTTAAAAAAAAAGTACTTTTAAGCAATGTGGGTATTTCCACACCTTTTATTTTGTTCAGTACTTAGTCATCTGCTGAAGAGCAAATGGAAAATTTTAAGCTGCTGTCTGTCTTAAAGTGTTTGATCCACTTTCACTACACTTTTCTTAACTATGCCTTTAATAGAATGAACGTTACCAGCCAAATGCCAGTCAATGACACAGCAGAGACTAAAACCTCAGGTCAGTGACCTTTCATGGGCACCATGAAAAAATTCAGCCTTCTTTCCAAAATTAGAGGGTGAGGATGATGACAGACAACGCAGCCGCGCTGGCAGGGCAGCGTTTGAGCGCTGAAGTCTCAATGTTTCATGGAGGCAGTACATTACTGACAGCCACTCACCTCTCTGCTAGGTAGCAGCAGCCAGTTCCTCGATTTTGGTGTCTCACAGGGGCCAGGCACTCACCTCATTTTCCAAGTCTGCCTCAGCCCTCCTGCTACTCAACATCTGCCCACTTTAACACTTTATCTGTGTGATAAAGGGACACAGAATTACCCTCTCTACCACTTCTTTGCAGGCAATGGCAAAACATCCTGCCCAAGAAGTGTTGTTTACATCAGAAAGGCTATTCATTCCAATTTGTTTCTATTTCTGCTGTTTGATTCGGGCCATGTCACACATCTTGGTGACACCAGTATTAGCACATAGTAGTAAATGGATTTTTGCCTTTACCATTAAGGGCAGACAGTATTCTACTGTCTTCACTTTCACTGTTTTTGTTTTGCATGTGTGGTGGAAAAGAAAATAAAGGGTGAGGTCTCTCAGTCAGCAAGGATTGCTGGCACTGGGGGAAATTTGAGGGCAGTCCCACAAGGCTTGTTTGTGTGATCTTGGGATAGGAAGCCAGATGTAGGCGTAATTGCAAGGACAACAGGCAAGGCCAGGTAAAAGTTTCATGCTCTGAGCATTTGTTTTCCCTGTGCTACAGCCCTAGAAATCCACAGGGCTGTCTGAGGGAGGGCATAAGGCACCTAGAGCAGCAGGTGCTGATAGCAGATAAGGGGAGGGGAGATTTGTGAGAACAGCCATTAGTGCCCTCAGCCTCAGGTCTCCTCCTTCAGTCTCAACTCCAGGCATTTGTCATGTCTCTCTCATTGCAATGCCATGTTTGGATCCTTTGAAAAATAGTCTGATCCTGTTCCCAGCTCCACCTATAACCTAGAGAGCATTGTGCCAGGTTTGCCCACAACCTCAAGGATACTTAGGTATTTTGTCTTTCTTAAATGTGAAGTGAGTTGGATCCTTTGAAAAATCTAGGCCTGAATATCTCAGATCTGGGTCTGGACTTTAGGATTTACTAGCTCTTCTGACATTCCCCAAGTCCTTGAGTTCCTCAAAATCTTTCTTACCACTCTGTGTGTTTGTGTCTCCCTGCCTTCAGCTCTGTAAGGCATTCTTCAATGCTGACCTTCCTCCTTGCACACACATGCACACTCTGGGATTTAAAGGAAAGGATTTCACTTTCACAGCAGAGTAATTGCTTTAAAAAAGCTACAAAGTGCTTTGCTTCAGCAGAAATCCTTACTTAGAAATAAAGAGGAACTTCTTATTCAAACAAAAGGTTAAACAAAGGACAGTGATTGCCACACTGCTCAGCAGCAAAACCACTGATCAAGTATGACTGAACTCAGTCCAGGATTATATTGATTATAATCGCTTGGTATTCTCTTTGATGAAACTAAAGAGATTGGATTCTACTCTCAATTACACCACAGGTTTCAGTGAAATCACTTTGAATTCATGCTGTTGTCACAGGACAGCACACACCCCAAGTCTGTAATTCTTCCCACCCCAGCTTAGTTCCTCTCACGTAATTCATGGCCAAATCTCCACTGCTGAGGTTTAACAAGTACTCAATGAAAAAGGCCATTCTTCAAATAAACATTCAGGAAAATGTTAATAAAGTAATAAAATGTCCAGCAAGTCAGAAGTCCAAGTTTTGTAGTGTGTCAGGAAAGCAAATTTTATTTGGATCTTGGGAAGTGAAATTACAAAACAATTCCATTAGTTGGTAGAAATCCAAGGAATGGTTTTACACCCAAATTTTTGATGCCCAAATTCAGAATTGCAAATTGCATTTCTCTAAAGAGTCCAGCATTTCTGGCTGGGCTGATCTAGGCAATGAAGGAGGAAAATGGAGTTTAAAAAGCCAACTTGCACACAAATCCTAGCAACCCTTATTCTTATTTTACTCATCCCCATGAGCAGCACAGTTGAGGAGAATATTTCAACAATCTGCGTAATTTTATCTTTCCTGTGTTCTCTGGATATTATGTGTCATCCCTGTTTGCACAATAGCCAAGTGCCTGATCCTGCTTTCTTTGCCAGCCATACAGATCATAAATCAGAGAGCACAGCTCATAAATCATGTGCCACTGAACACTGAATCAAAGCGAAACAGGCACTTGGTAGGAGCTGCAGGACTTCCATGGGGCTGGGGGCAGCTGAAGTATCCCCTGAATACATGGGGATAGGGCCAGCTGTCCTCAGCAGTAAGTGTCCCCTGGTGAGGTGCCTTGGCCAAGCTGTTCCCAGTCTGCTCCTTCTCCTTGGTCCGTTCCAAGCCCAACTCTATTCCCATGCCACGTGCATGAACTGGACAGTGCAACTTTATGCACCATGTCCCTGTAATCCAGTCTGTAAATATTCTGAGTGAGGGAAAAAACAGTCCACAAAACATTCAGACTCTGTGGGTAGCAATTTTTGCTCTCAGTGACACGAAGGTTTCTTTCAAATCTTCCCTACGTGTACATCTAAGGGAAGGCAACCAGTCAGCAAGCAGCCCAGTTGTGCTCAGTGAGGCACTCCAGAAACATCCTTCTGGAGGTGGAACGTGGCCCTGAATGCACCACAGCTGCTCACAGCACCCAGCCAGCCAGGCTGCTCATGCAAGGGCTCCTCAATCCAGGCAAACACGAGCCAGATCAGTTTGAACACCAGACCTTGACAACCCCATCACTTTCCATCCCTTCCTTATGCAATGCAGGATGAAGCACCTGCAGAGATGCTGTGCCACAGCTGAAAAGAACCATGCAAAATGCAGCTAAAAAACCCCCATAGGCAAGGATCATCAGAAAAGGGCTCAGCAAGCAGCCCTCACCCCTTCTCAGAGCTCTGTGCAGAAATACATCCCTGGATGTGGGTGGGGTGGGGAACATTGCTTGTGCTTTGGGGAAGAGCAAGCTTGGAGTGACTCAGTGTTGTTTTTGGCTCTCTGTTTTTAGAGACACGGGGAGGAGAAGCTAACAACATCCCCAGTGAGCTGAGAAAGAACCTACAGAGGAAACTTTCTCACTGCCTGATCTCTATTGTCCCAAGCAGTGCTCCAGTGGTGTAGAAATACATGAAAGGTCTCTTAGCAAGGTCCCAGATGATGCTGGATGATAGGGGAACAAGAATGATAAAAACCTGGATGCACAGGAACAAAACCATGTGCCAAGAAGTTGTGCTCTCTATCCATTAGATACCTGGAAAGTCATTTTCATGCTGACCTGTCTGTTTGGTGGACTAGCCCACAGAACTGCAAGACCTAAATTCCAGCTTAGCAGAACCCAGATCTCAATCTATGTCCCACCTAAACTTTGATGGGAGTTTTGGAAGTCAAAGAAAATGAAAAGCTTGATTTTCTTCCAAAACCCTGGCAAGTTGCATACTGTTAACACAGACATCTGTCACAAGCTGTTGGGGGATCACATTTGGATATTCCTCACTTTATGTGAGGAGACCACATCTACAACACATGAAGTCATTAAACCAAGGTAATTTGTTTCCCCAAAAGCAAGTTCATCCAGCTGAGGTGAAGATGTTGTTATGGTGGATTACAATTAAATGAAAACTGTATTTTAACCACAGTCCACCAATTATAAGTGAGGAACTGCAGTTTTTAGAGCACAAGTAAGACCTTTCTAACTCTAGAAATCAAAACATAACACACTAAAGTACCCACTAGTCTTTTGTTTCCTTGTCTCCCTAGAAATAGTATCAGGTACCATCACATTTTCATACCTATACTCTGCACTGCAAAAATCTGCTTTAATACAGACTTCTTCCAGGCACTAGATAGCCACATCTAAGATAGCCCCCAGGAAAGAGGTGACAGAGAGAAGGATGGACCAGAGGAACTTGGCTCCTGGAAAAGATCAGTGTGGTTTGCAGGATCAGAACAAAGGCAGCTAATGGGAGGGAGCTGAAAAAGGGAGATAAATGCTCAACCTGTGTCTGCATCCACCTTGCTACTCATTGCAAAGTTTTGCTTTAAACTGGTGATCTATGGGTTATGCCAAGGCAAAAGCAGAGTGCTTACACTTACTCTGTAACTAGTTGCCTCAAATGCAGAGTAAACATTTCAGAATGTTTAGACATGAAAGATGTTTAGACAGGAAAGAACCGCATTTTTTTTTCTCTTTCCTTTACATTTCTTAAATTTTGGGTTATCTGCTTGCTAGTGAGAAAGAATACAGTGCCTTCCCACAACAGTATTCTGAAAATGACACTTGTAAACAGTTCCATCAAGCAGAGAACGATAATGCAATTTGGCAGAAAGAATCTTAGAAGCCAAGTTACACAGAGAAATTATAGTTAAAATTACATTAATCAAAACCAGTTAGGAAAAGATGAGAGGAAGACTCTGGCAGAACACATGTGGGATGTTACCAATTAAACTTGTTTTTCTTCCTAAAAGGCTACAGCATTCTTTTTAATTAGCCTCTGTCATTGTAATTCTAACAATAACCCACAGCACAATTACTATTTGAGCTACTTGAAAACTTAAAGCATGTGCCCAGTTTCTTTAAAAGACTCCTCTGTGGACATCCAATGGGGCTGGGTAGAGAGAAATAAACAGTTTCCTTTTTCATTTCTGAAGCTAAGTTATATTGCAAGATTTATTCAAATGCTGAGAAGCCATTCTGGGAATAAGAAAAAAAAATGATCTGTAACAAATAAATCAACTAGCTAAGAGTCAGAAATAAGCAGAAAGACATTTCTTTCCAGATTTAACTTTAGTGTTCTCTGTGGAGTGACATACTGGCATTTGTGAACCACCACAGAGTTCTGCACACACTACTGCATCTCATGAGCTCACAGCAGGCACACACTGGCATTTCTCCTGTTCCTGCTGCTGCCATTGGCACTGAAGAAGTTAATGCCTGTAGGCTGCAATGCTGACCCCAGCTTGGCTAATCCTCTGGCATTACTACACTTTGCAACATAAATGCTTGGCTGAAATGAGATTAGAAAACCTAATGGCATTAACAACAGCCTGACCTATAAAAACTACTTGAAACATAGAAACATTGCATTTTTCAGGTTCTCTGCTCCAAAACACAGGCTCTCCACTTCTCTCTACTGATACAAGCTCAGAACTAGAAGTGCAATACTTCAGGCCTTCCAACCTCAACACAAAAATCTGACTCTTAGAATTAATAAGTTACATTTTCTCTGACTGAATTTGTACTAGATTCTGGTCTTTGAAGTTTTTTTCTTCCTCCACCACCAAGGACACATCTCTTCATCTGCATCTCTGTGGTGTGAGCTATAGAAGATAGTTAGGGATGACAGGAAAGGTGAGAATTTGATAAAAGTTGCACAGTGTGAAAAATCTCAGTTCAAAGACAACTGATTAGACCTGCTCTAGAAACACATTAAAACAATTACAGATCAAACTCGTAAAATACAACTGTTGTTATCAATAATCTGTTTTCTATCCTGATTGTGACCCATTCCCTGTGCTGAAATATCCTAGTTTGGATAAAAATCTGCAATATATTCAAGTTATTTCTTTTCTGTGGAAATGTGTTACTGCTAAAAGGGTCACTGCAATCTTCATATCTTTACTAGAAAACAGAAGGCACTGCCAGAAGATGTATCTGCTTTCCAGATTTTTCAGTGTTTTTCCTGAAGCAGCTCATATAAATGGATAGTTTCCCCTTAGACAATGTGATTCTCTGAAACCGAGTCAAGATCTAAAGAAGGGTTTTGCAGTCAGCTCTGTATTATGAATGTTCACAGTGGTGGCCTTTTTTCCAAAAGTGTGGAATACCCAGTTTCCATCTGGCCACTTTTAACTTCCTTCTATTGTTACAGGAGGACAAGACACAAAGCAAAGTCATGAGTCAGGAGAGCTGAAATGGTGGAGGTTATTTGTGCCTGCACAAAACACATCCCCTCCATCCAACTGGTGAGACATTCCCCCAACACACAGCCAGGATAAAAGTAAAACAAGCACTCTGAGATACAATGAAACACATTGAAGGACTGAGAGAAGGATTCAACCCTTATACAGATAATGAGAAAACTATTCACTGTGATACCAAGTAGGATGTGAGATATTTACCTTCAGGCTCCAGGATACCAGCCAAGCATTAACTGCCAGGAATTCAGAGAAAAGTGTCTCTTAGTAATGATACCACATAATTATTTAATAGGATTTTACACCATGCTCTGAAGCATCTGTTAAAGTGCTGGATGGAATACCTGGCTTGACCATCAAATGTTAAAAAGGGTGGAAATACTCATATTTTGCCCTACAAAAGAACAGCATACAACCCATAACAAAGATTATATCAACCATGCTTTACAGCTTCACATATTCTTGTCAAGTGCAGTTTCCATTAGAGGCTAATAGGTATTTTAAAAGCCTCTCAGCTCTTTTACAGAACAGAGATTTAAAATAGCCCAGCATAAGACATGTGGTATGCTGGCAAACACGGTGTATGTTGGCAGCCAGTCGGAGACCACTGCTGGCAAAAACAGGACACCTGTTGTCAGTGTTCTATCAAACATGATCATTTTAGCATTGGGAAAGTTTGGAACAGCTCCATGAAAACCTGTCTGATGTCAAGTTAGCATCCCAGCCAAACAGCAACTCAACTGAATTTTCAAAGTGTCATCAATTGACTGATGAAGTGACATGAAAATTTAGATAGGCTCATGGGTGAAACACAGTGCAGGTCAACTTGAAATATTTACTTGTAAAAAATACATATACTAAAAATACTATTTGAAAGGCACACAAATGTTATAAACTGGTATTTTTAATGGAAGCCCCAATGAATGAAGAGGAATTACCAGAAATGCCTGGCAAAGCAGGCAGAAGAATGCTTTGAAATAAAAAACACATCAGAGATTGACATCACTCCTGTAACTAATCTGGGAACTTGAAAAAACAAGAGGAATGGAATAGCCAGGATTCCACCAGCTAGGCTAGTTCTGCCCTTTCATGCTCTCCTTTGTGAGCATCTTTTTTGTATTCTCTTATTGGAAACAAGTGTCAAGAGCATTTGTACAAGGAAGCATGATGTGAGCTTGAGAACAACTTCAGACTAAGGCCAACAGAAATGAACCTGTGAGGTGCTCCGGAGAGCAGACACATTTGGCAGAAGAATATTGCATCAACTACTGCAGCAAGAGGGCATTTAGAGGAACATAGCTCAGTTAGAACAGAAATACACTGGGCACTACACTTTCTATTCCAAGGAATCACAGAGATAGCACAGTTTATTTATAAAGCTACCCTGAGGTCAGCATTCAGAGAACTTCCCTTTTCCAGGATGTGTATTGCTGCAAATTCAGCTAAGGCTCTTCCAGAGAGAGCTTGAGAGAGGAGAATGTTTGTGATTCAACACTAGTGGTTGCAAAATGCATTGCTATAAATGTCACTCTGATCTACCATGTATGTGGCACTGCCCAAGCCTGCCAATTTTATTTCTAGCACCAGTTAGATCTGAGTTTGATCAATAAAACTCTGGTTCTTACAGGAGCTGAGCTTGTCAAACCCAAGAAGTCTCCTCTAGGACTGAGGATACACTGAAGTACTCTTGAGAATCAGACCTGTAAAATCAGGAATCTCTCTTATGATGAGAACAGGAAGTTTTTGAGAATGCACAGAAAGGGGAGCAGCAGAAAGATAAAGTTACCCTATTCATGTCCCCAACAAAGTGAGGGCCTTGGTAGCATGCCCATGGCACAGCACACAGTATGTGATGGCAAGAGCTGTGTTGCACAGCAGAAGCAGCTCTGATTCCTCCAGGCACTGGATGTCACAGGACAGCAGCTTTTCTGCCACCAGGCTGAACTGATGCCCTGTGGATAGCACTCAGCTCCCAGATGCAGACTCAGCTTGATAGATGTAACCTGGGAGTGACTTCACTCATCACCACATTTATGCTGGCACTGTCAAAAGCTGAAATCAGTGCCTTTGGAAAGGGATCAAGAGGAAATGCTGAGCAGAAGAGTAAGGAAGTTCCAGAACATGAAAGAAATGGACAGGCATCCAGCAAAATGTGAAACCAAAAGGCAATTACCTTCCCATGTGTTCCTTTTGTCTCCTTTGTTATTATTAATTCAGTAGAACCTTAAGGCTCCAGAAAAGATCAATGTCTCTTTTCATTAAGCACCATATAGACACACTGGGTGAAATTTGGCCTCCAAAATCAATTCAAGTACAGTTTTGTTACTTATATCAGCAGAGGCAGCATTTCTCCCACAGCAATAGGCCTTCCCTGCCATAAGGTGTTTTTATTTAAATAAGCAAGACCAGTGGAGGAGGGAAGAGAAAAAGAGGAGCAGATAAAGTTCAAAATTCACAGAGCAAAATCATCAACAAGAGCAAAGAGAACCAGAACTCCAAACATTGCCTCATGTGCTGCACTCCATGACAATACAGCAGCAAATCCTGCCAAGCTGCACAGCATCAGCTATGGATAACACAGGAGAAAAACCATCCCTGCTCTTAAGCTCGTACTTAAGGTCAAAAAAAAATTGCAGAAAGAATGTATTCAAGCCATAAATAAGATTATGTTAATCCATCTGAGATGGTGAAAGTGGTACTAAAGGGTAGAGAACATTTACACTGTGGGAACATGCCAGCTCTTTGACTGGACTTAGATGTCCTTTGGGTAATACCAGGAGCAGCTACCAGACAAATCTTGCCAGTGTCCTTAAATTCTGCTGTTAAAGAGCTGCCTGAAAAGGTCAGATAAGCCTCTGTGATTGCATTTGTCTTGACTTCTCTGTGTACACAGAGTCCACTTACTACCAGAACTGTCTGGGGTATTGACAGAGAAATCATAGTGGATAACATTCAGTTAGTATGGCAAACAACACAGCAAACCCATAATCTCTTGGGTCAATTCCAGCTCCAGTGCATGTTTCCTAAACTACTCTGGACTTCCATTTGTTTACTATAAATGCAACCAAGTTCAATAGTGGAAAATATGCAGAGAAGAGGGGCCAGAGACCAGAGCACAGTCCTTAATATATGCAACTTGACCCTACTATGATTTTCCTCCCTGGCAGCAGTAATTTGCTGTGAGTAGACAACATTTGGATGCACAGCCTGGGGCATGAGGCCCCAAGGCTGTTCAGACAGCTGTCACTTCCTGGGTGCTGCATGGAAGTGCAGAGATCAGGTCCTCCACAACTCAAGATGATTTGCACAGGCTGCACTAAACGTCTGCACAAATATTACAACACCTTTCTCTTACAGGTACAGTGATAGCATTGGCCTCCACTGTTTTATAATTAACATCCTTTAACTGCCTCATGCACAGTCAGCAGTAACTTTCACCAGGGCATTTTCCATGCAAACACACAGCCAGCAGTCTGAATTTTGTACTACACTATCTACCTGCATTCCCTCTTTTTTTTTTTTTTTTTTTAGCTTATTCCTTAAGATCTGTCATATGATATAGTCAGGAAGAAGGCAGGGTTAATATCTTAAAAACGCCAAAAAAACTACTATTTTCTTTTCTTTGAGTAGAAAAGATCACCACAATTTTCATGCACTTCTATACATATCCATCATCCTAAAGCAGAGAGCCTCTTAGTCTAAGAGCCTGAAATGTGAACACTCTCACAGCTGCTAATGTGAGGGAAAGGAAAGGAAGGGCAGAAAGAGATGCTGAAAGTCTCTTTCTTTTACAGGTGTTGCTCTCAAGTGCCTGACTTGATTCTGGTTTAATTTACACCAGGGGATTACAGCAACAATCGAGTTTCATGTCTAAATCTATCTAAGAGTGAGATCAGAATGGGAGCTACAGGATTATTCCTTTGCAAAATTGTACCAGTTAGATCAGTCTAGACAAAATGCTACTTTATTCTGGGGGTCATTTGGAGACATTTTTATGTTAAGCACCATCCCCCCAATCTTTTTTACACAAAATTGTGTCTTTGCTCATGAATTTCTCTCTCTGTTGGCTGACCTGCCCCTAAGAGGTTTTGTAGTGTCCTAAAGAATTCAGCTAGAAAAGAGTCCCCTGCCTTGTGTCTTTAGTTTGATACCAGCTTGGAGAGGAAGGCACCATTTATGACTTGAATTTCTGGATAAAAGTAACAATGGCTGCACCAGAATGACTCCAGGTTTATTCCAGGGTAACTGCAATCACAGTTTGTTACCACTCCTGTAGGTTATGTAAACAGGCAGAGTAAATAACAGGTCTGCAGCAAACAAGCCATGTCCTGTCCTCTGACAGCACAGAGGAAGTCTGAGCACATCTACATGAGGATGTCCTCAAGAGGAATGTGGAGTCAGGACTAACATGAAAGAAATATGAAGTATGTCTTTGCCCTGATGCCTTAGTGACAAAGCAGAATTGGCTAAATTCCAGGGTTTTCCAAGTACATGCCAGGTGGCTTCACTAATCCTAGGAAGGCTTGCAATTCTGCTTCATCCACAGCAACATCTGCAGTGGGCACCCTGCCTGTAGCCAAGTCTCACCTGAGTCCAGAAGTTGTGTCAGGACTCTCCAAACCACTTGTGTTGCAAGAGGGAGCTAAACATGAGTTCTGTCCAAGTCCCAAGGGAAAGATGAACGTGAGGTCCTGCTGCTCCCGAGTGTCTCTAGACCCCACACTGCCCCACCTCTGCAGGGAACACCCCCAGGGTGTGGCTGACCACAAGAACACAAGTTGAGTGAGAAGTTTGCCAGATTGGATCTAAAGATCACACAGCTCCTCACCAGAAATCAGAATCCCTCACACTCAATAGCTTCTCCTGGTTTGTGCCAAAACAGAGCCAAGCCTGCACCTCAGTTCCCTGAGCGGGACTCCCTGACAGATGTCTTGTGTTGATCAAGCCACCAGGACTATGGTGATATTATTTCAGGTGGTATCATTTTGTCTTTTATAAGCTACTGAGAGGACAGGATGCACACTTTCTCAATGTCTTTTAGTGCCAAAACTGTTCCTGTTGCCCCAAAAAAACAATTGGACAAGTGGTAATGGCTTTAAACTAAAAGAAGGTTGATTTAGATTAGATATGAGGAAGAATATTTTACAGTGAGGGTGGTGATACACTGGAACAGGCTGTCCAGAAAGGTGGACAATGTCCCATCACTGGGAACATTCCAGGCCAGGCTGGACAGGGCTCCAAGGAACCTGGTGTATTTGAAGACATCCCTGCTCACTGCAGGGGGGTTTGAATAAATGGCCTGTAAAGATCCCTTCAAACCCAAACCATCTGTGATTCTATGAACTGAGGCTCTCAGCCCTGAAGCCCCTCCATTCAGTCCTCAGACACTTGAAAAGATGAAAAGCTCTGCAAATGTATCTCATTTTCAAACTTTTTTTACAGTTGATGCCTCCAAGAAAGCCAGCTGTAGTGCTTGCCAAAAAAAAAAGTCACCATATGGAAGACAAAGAATGACAATAAGGAAACAGAAACCACAGGGAAGGAGTGGGGAGGGAAGGAAACAAGAGCAAATAAAACCAGAAAAATCCAACCAAAAAACCCAACTAATGAAATTATTACATAGTAATAATCTTGAACTCTGTCCTGCAATGCTCACATTATTCTCTCTCAAACTATAGTGTACAAAATAAAGGAAATGGGCTGAGATTGTGAATATAGTATATAGCACAGTATATATGTATGTGTTGGTGTATATGGATATGCAATGTTTTCTCCCTCACAACAAAGCTGTCTAATAATCTCAGGCTGCAAGATCTTTGGGAAAGAGCATTTGCTGTGGTTGACAACAGCTGAATTTGGTCAACCTCTGGCTGACACAGCAGTACAACATCATTATCATCCTTTCTGTGAAAAGGCTATTTCACCAGGGTAATCTCTAACATTTTGGATTTACTCTTGAAGAACCCAGTCTATTTTTGCTGAATAACTTGGATCTGGAGTAAGGAATTCAAGTACACTCAATACATCTCACAGAGGTACCAGGAACTTTTGCTTTTGTTTTGGTTTGTGGGAGGATTTTTAAATTGTGCCCTGGTTTAAGAAACATCACCAACATAACAAGAGTTGTTCTTGATTATTTTACTAGTGTGAAAAAAGCTAATTAATATAAAACATATAAGGCCTGCTTTGCTTCTCACATGGGGTTGTTCTTTAACAACAAAGCACGGCAACCTTCCAGAGTCACACTATTAACTCATTTCCTTTTTGGAATGGGCTGGTCACACCTATGGAGGCTGGTGCCAAAGAGCACTGACTCCTGAACCATGCCAAGGAATTGTTTGGGACAGTGCTGGGTGACCAACAGCATGCCAGGGACAATGCCAATAATATAAAGGCACAGGTTAGTGAGTTGCCATCCCTGAGAACATTTCTAACATGCTTTTGCATGGGTAAAGGCTTAAGGGCTTAAGTGATTTTTCTCCTGCTACCACTATGTAAGTACCCATGCAAAGGCAGAGATAATATCCCCAGTATGGTGTGTATACAAACTCACACTAATATAATATTACAGATTCTCTACCTTAAAAAGTCAGAAATTCTGTAGAATAATGTGCTGTATTTGATAAGTTTATGTACAAACACTGTACTTTAAAGACAAAACTGTTCAAAAGTAAAGTCCTAAGGACTGCACATAGCTGGGAAGATTAAAGCTGTTAAACATACAGAAGCATACATTGCCCAGGGATATGTTAATCCACCTTCTATAATAAGGCAATTACTGAAATGTTCAGGAAAGCTTTCACAGCTTTCATGGCACTCAGCTGATACAGAAACAATGATGGATTTTTTCACTTCTGGGCAAAAGGAGTTATCTATACAAATGTAGAATATGGAGGAAGTCTTGGAACACCTCACCTGTGAGACCAAGCAACCAGTGACTGAAAATACATGTTACACATTTTGAAGCATTTTGAAACTATGGATTTAGGACAGGACTTTTAAAACCTTACACTTAAAACTTATCCCTATTTCCTGCCCCTAAACTATTAATAAATACTAAAGGACAAAAGAACACAGTTTGGCTTCAGTCGGCTGGTGAAAATCTGGAGCAACTCAGCTGAGGCCAGCGTAACTGAGATCAGAACTTGGCCCAGGCTCAACAGACTGAGCCAAATTCGTTACCATGCTCTCTCCCTACATGTCTGCATATTAAAGAGCATGCTTTTTTGGGGGTTTTGGTTTGGTTTGTTTTTTTTTTTTTTTTGGCTTTTTTTTAAGTGCACATTTCAGCCAGTCTAAAAGTACATTCTGTAATTGTGACAAAAATGCCAACTGACGTAAAGAAGCTCCCCAGATTTAATAATATTTTGCTTGGAAATGGGTGTAGAAATGCATGCATTTTCTAATCCAGTGTGCCTTGGCTCTGAGCTGTAGGAAACACCTTTCTGAGAAGCAAGAAAAGGGAAACTTTTCTCCCACATGCAAAGCTTCAAAGATGTCAGCAATTACAGTTATTTTTATCAACTTGGACATTGTCTTTAGTGCTTAGATGAAGAAAATTTAATCAAGATAAACAAATTAAAAGCAGACAGAAATGAAACCAGAAGATTTTGGACACACTGTATGAGTCCAGTGTAAAAATCTTCCTTCTTGCCACCTTTTATTTTTATCAATTATTATACTTTTTAAGACAAGCCTGCAAAGTGTAAGAGCATTGAATTAAAAAAAAAAAAAAAAAAAAAGGTTTTTTTCCGTATGTATCTTTGGTCTTCTTCCAAAAGATGAAGTTAAAACCTTGCCAAGTTCTGCCCCCACATAAACAAGTTATTTGGTAGTCAGTCTTGGTCAATATTCATGAATGTGGGCACAGCTCTGAATCCAAATCCATGGAGGGGAAGGGGCCATGCACAGCAACAAGTGCAGCAGACAGAGAGTGAAAAGCAGTGGGGAAAGGGGGGGATGTGTCATGCCTTGGCACCACCAGGTACATCCCTGTGCTCCACACCACAATCAGACTTCTACACTTTAAAGCACTGAGAGTTATACCAGACAGGTATTTTGGGTTCAGACAACTGAAATCATAATCCAGCTCCCACAGCCAGTGTACAGTTTCCTCAGTAGAAGGAGAATCATCCAATTTGACTGTCCAAGAAAAGGACAGAATTTATGTCATTTTTCTCTTGTGATACAGTGAATTCTGGAGGGGACAATTGGTACCCACAGCACTGTCAGCTAAGAAGATCCTGGGGAACATGAAAACAATTGGGTTTATGATCAGTCTTTTCTACTCTGTTCCTAGTTTCTCCCATGGCCTCAAGGACTCACCTTCCTTATGCAGACACCCTCAGAACGCACGCTCCTGGGACACTCACATCTCTCCTTTGTGCAGTCTCTGTCCATGGAATAGCTGTGGAGGGCTCCCCTGCTCCTCCCTTCCCATCACCAGCTCCCAGCCTGGACTCAACACAGCCAGAGTGGGAAGGATGAGCTCTGCCAGAGCAGCATGGGGCACAGGTACAGACAGACACCTTCAAGGGGTGGAAGAAATGGGTGCCAGAGGCACCAGCCCTCTACTCCTCCTCAGCCCCAGGTGCTGCAGAGGCAGAAGGAGATGCACCACTGCAGGACTGCTAATTCCTGAGGCAGAGGAGTTCTGCTGCTCAGAGCAGCTCCTGAACCACCCAGTGCCAGAGCCAGCCCCACTGCCACAGCTGGCAGCAGCCCAGTCCATCCTCATGGTGGGCTGCCCTCACACAGCTGTGGCCTCCAAGTCAGCACTGGTGACTTCTACATTCACTGTAGGGCTGGTCCTCACTGCCAGATGTTCTCAAAGTGGCTGTGGAGTAAGTTAAGTCTGGCCTTAATAAAGCCTATTGATGCTGTCTCATTTAGCAAAGCTCATGTTTACAGGGATTTAGTAGGCACTTAACTTCATGAAAGAGGAAAATATTTGCTTGTAATTTCAATTGCTCCGTATGGCTCTCTGACTCAGTGGCCTCCAAAAGCACACAAATATTTTCCAATAAACAAAGAACTGGTTTAAACTGCTGCCTATTGAAAATGAGAGACTGAACACAGACACATTTGATTCAGAAGATTTTTTACCCCCATAAATCCGGAAAAGATACAATTTTTATTTTTTTTAACTCTAATATGACTAAAATCTTCACTTAGGATGTCTACACAGGGCAGTGACTCTTCAGGCCTCAAGGAGTCACTGATTTAAGTAGGGAATGAAACAGAGCCTCAAGCTTGCCATTACATTCATCTCAAAAGCACAACAGCACTTGGTCATCATTTAGATCCTTGCTACTAACCACCTTCAGTGATTGAGACCAAATCAGAGATTTCTTGCATGCAAACACCTTTCAAACTGAGCCCATGTGTGGAACTATCAGTGAGTGACTTTCCTGGGTAGGTCAAATTTATGTACATGTGCACCACAGAAAGAGGGCCCAAAGAACTTGCAATATCAGAAAACAGCTGGAAATCACAAAACCAAGTGGTTACTAAATAACTGAGCCACTGCATCACATTAGTGACTCGGCTGAATAAGCAAAACTCAGTGAACACAAAGAAACTGGGCCAGTCTGCATCAAGAAAAAGGTGTTCCATTACCCTGAAGGCTCCTTGTTTCCTTGTCACCAGTGGCAGTTTACCCAACAACTGCTGTTTGTTTTAGTTTTTCAGGTTGTCAGAAAGCTTGTTAGAATGTTGTCAGCTGGGCTAATTTCTCGTATTTATTATGCAAATACTTTTCTATTTGTTCTTGCTTTGTTGCTAGCTCTCTACATCTCCCTTCTGACTACAGAACAGCCAAGGGTGTTTGACCAAAATGTCAAATTATTTTAGTCTGGCACATTGAATTGTGCTTCCCCATCAAGCCCAAGAGTTCTGTTTGAACCGGTATTTGTTGATATTCATACTGAACTGTATCTTGTTCTCTACTCCCTCTACTTTTGTGTGTTCACTTCTCAATATACCTTGAAATTTCCATTTAAAGCCACTGAACCAAGTCTGAGACTCAAAGTCAGGCTCCATCACTCTTCCAAGACAATCATCCTTAATAATTTGGGGGAATTGAGAGGAAGGTCGTGCCTTGTTTAGTTTTTTAAATAATTTATTTTTGAAGATCTATCATACCTAAATAAAAAAATCATTGCCCACTGGTTTCACCCCTTTTTTCCAATCCTTCTCCCCATCCACCAGACCTTGAGGTACTTAACTGAGAGCTGGGATTAAACCACAACAGCACCTGCATGGACCACCTTTCACTGTCAGAGTACAGCTCCTGTACACTGAATATTCACAACAATTGATAGAATAAACTGTTACAGTTAATCATATCAGTGGATTTAAACATAAAAATCTGATTTAGAGAAGTTCTTCATAATTTGGTACTCTGGGAATGAAGAAACTACTAACAAAGCAATTACTAGCACTATTGTTTACAGGATATTCAGCAAGCCATTAACACTGGCCCAAGTGCCTGCTGCACTGCCTCTGGTGTCCCTTAGGAGTGGATTTCTGTATCTGTTTGCTCTTAACACCACAGGGCATCTGTCCAAAACTCTGTGCTAGGAAGAGTGTGCGTATTTTTGCATCTCTAAGAATTGAGTAAAATCTTGTCTGTGTCAAAAGTTTTCTTCCTGAATTATTTCTATTAGCTGGCTTAATTTCGACTTATTTGTTGGTTTATTTTTAACAGAGGAATTTGAAAATTTGTTAGAAATTTGCTTATCACATAATTGAGGTAAGCTGCATCTTTCTTCTCCCAAATGTTCTCAACAAGAAACAGCGTCTCTAAAGCAAATTTTGTGTGAAAAAGTTGCTCCTTAATTTTTTTTTTTTTTCAAAGGAATCTTCTGGATCCAATGGAAAACCAATAATTTTTCTTTTCTTTTTTTTTTTTGGTCAGAAGACAGAATTTCCTCCTCCAAATGGAAAAATTTCAAAACTCACTGCAGCAATAACATCTTAACTCTGGATGGAGAGAGATCTTATTTCTCTGGAAATACTTTTCTCAGAGGATGAGATGTTCAGAACAAAATGAGAAATTACATTGAGAAAGAAAACAGTGGAGTTCTACATGCAGCTTCCCACTTACTTCCATTTAAAACAAAGAAGAAAAGTTGCTTTTGTACAGTGGCCTTTTCTGTTGAGAAACACTACTTAGAGAAACAGAATCAGCTTCCCACCAAGTGACATACATTGAGCAATTTCAATACAGAGAGCACAAGAGAGGCTCAAATATGATCTGCTTGATGAGTGATGCACTTGTCCCTGCTCAGAATTTCTTTATGTCCAGTTTCTTCCCATAGCTGCTGGTTTTTCAGGCAGTAGGAGACTGAAGGGACACTCCTCTGGATATCAGGAGTGGCATCAGCTCCCACCAAGAGAACACTCCCTTGTGTTCACATCCATTTCTCACAGGAAAACCAATTCCCGAAATATTTAAACCTCTTCTTGGGCTGCCACATTATTATTCTTAAGCCACTCCTTGAACTTCATAATCTATAAATCTTTCATTTATAGATGAGCATATTAATATAAGATTTTTTGCATCATCTTTGGCATGATGTCGAGATTAAACATCACACACAACCTTGAGGGAAGACTGATACAAGGAACATAAGGCTGGCAAAACCCAGTTGTTTCACATATTGACTTTGGGTTTAGAGGACTGTCACTATGAGGAGAACTCATTCAGTCATTTAGCATTTGCCCCTTTCAGAGATTACAACAAACTGATTGCTTTACCATGGGCTATGACTCATAAAAAGCTGTGCTACATTCTGGAAAGTCCTTGATCTCATCTGGGCCCAGATCACACACTTGACTCTTACTGTCAAAGAAGAAAAAAAAAAAAAGGCTTTTTTCACAGCATTGTAAATGTCATTATTTCATTTTGAAGCTTGTGATCAGCTCTGTCTTGTGATTATCAGCAAGTCCCAGCTTCCACTTTAAAAAGTCACTGTCTAATTTCAGTGTCCTTAGAGAACAACATAATCCCATGGTACCCTTAAACCCCAAATGGTTCAAAGACTAAGCCATAGGATGCCCATTTAACTCTTTTTGGAGAAAAACACTTTTCACTTCACTTTTCACTTTTCAAAAATCCACTATTATTTCTTTTTCTTTCTTGTGGAAAAATATCTCCACCAAAAAAAAAAAAAATTAGAAAGCATGTTTTGAAATATTGAAAGCACCTCTTGATTCCAAAAACTAACTTTTTTTCTTACAGTTCTTGCATATTTTTTCATTAATCAGTGTTCTGATAGTCAAGCCAGCAATATTTAAGGAGGACTTAGAACAACATTTAGTATTTTAACTGTTGCTCTCCCATATAAAAAGATTGATGTGTTTTCAGTTTTGCAACATTCACTGTATAAATGCTGAGTTTTGTGTAACTGAATTACAAACATATTTTAATTTAAGATCTCCCAGTACCTAGGAACCATAGCTTTTAGAAAATGCGTTGGTCTTTTGTGGGAAAAACAGCCTAAGATTAAAACAAAAAAAAAAAAGGTAGACTGATGTGTCAAATAACATTTATTTCCTCTCCTTTTCTGATGCTTTGAATTGAAATCATTATTGTAAACTATGCTTACACTTATTGGAATAGACTTACTCTTAATTGAGCAAATCTATCACTGTGGATTTTACTGACCAGGAATGGCAGGAGAAGCCTTGAACAGCATAACAATTGGGCTGCTTCTGCTTTGAGATCACATAGACTTAGAAATAATATTTTCATTTATTCACATGGTTTTGAAAAGCCAATATTCCCCTAGAGAATAACTAAAAAAAAAATCTGATTTTTTGATTCTTTGCATGATTCACCCTTATTTATCTTAATACAATTTCCTCTACAACAGTTCAGCAAAAGGGACTAGAATCTTACATTCACCATATGTTCCAAATTATCACTGTTTCAAGCTTAAGTGGCAGAAAGGATGAAATTAATTCCTCTTTCCCTTTTAAAAAAACACAAACTGACAGAAATAAGAGAATTTACTCCATCTGCTTTCAGTCTCAAGTCCACCTTGTAAAGTTCAGTACTTCAGATTCAGTATGACACCAAAAGTGAAACATGGGAACAATAATGGCATGCAAAACCTTAATAACAGTGAACTTATTTTTAACTGTATTGTGCTAAATTAGACTGGGGGGAAAAAAAAGAAACATGTCCTGAACAGGTACAGATAAAGCCACAATTCCAGGCCTGATAAAAATACAGACAAACAAATTTTATATCAGATATTGGCAACAAGTAGTCTGGTCTCCAAACTAGTTCAGTGAATGGCTCAGTCAAATGTTGTACAAATCTGTCAGGTTTACACTGCACAGATCTGTTGAAAAGCTTTTTATTTACAACAGTAGTTTGTATGCAGCTATGCCCTGACATTCCTTCTAGAGTGCTTTTGCAAGCCTCCCCCTTGCAGAAATTCCTCCTCTACCTTAAAAGCAATAAAGAGCAGATTGTTACCAGAAAGCAAAGAGTGCTCCAACCAGCTGAAAGCACAGAGGGGAAGTAAATATGGGATTACACAAATTACAATCTGGCCAGAGGTCTGGGATCAGGACAGAGCTCCAGATCTCCAGCTCTGTATCTGCTGATCTCATCACTGCTGTTTCTCCCACCTCCCTTAAGGTCTTGCATTAGAACCAAAAAAGCAATAAAGAGGTTGTAGCCAAAACATGTTTATTTCAAAACTCTCAACACAGCCTTTAGATAAACAGTTCCTGTGGAGACTACTGAAAACTCCTCTGTTACAATGAGGAAGGAGATGCAAATATTGGACTCTCCAGTATCACATTGTCATCCAGCAACCTCCAAAGTTCTCAAAATGTTTTCCCCAACTTCTTCTCAGGGCAGTCTTTCTTTCCATATCCTAGAAAGCGTGAACAGGCATTCTGAGGTAGCCAAAAGAAGTAATTCCAGGTCCTTAAGGACAACCTTGTTTCAGGGAGGCTCCAAGGTCATTAACTCAGCTTTAGCAGAGTGGCAAGAAGGTCCCTTAAACACAAATGAAGAGGTGGGATGGAGAGGAGGGCTCAGACTGAGGTGGACGGGCCACCTACATTTAACCCAGAAAAGGGGCATCCATAAACTGTGTGTGTCTGATGAATGGCCCCATAGCATTGCTAAAGAAATGCAGCCATGGGGAAAGGTGAGAGGGGTAAACAGCTTCACTGCTCCAAAGAAAATGATCATTTTCTTTTTCCTGACTTACGGCCTAGTGTGACAGGAATGCAGCTGTCTGACATCCTGATGGTTCTGTTTGTTTTTGCAACAGATAATTGTCCTTTTAAGCTCCACTAACTCCTTTGTGTTATTTGTACTATCCAGGGTAATGCTCAAGGCTACAAAGACTGAAACTCAAACATCTCTTTTTTATAGATATTCTGAGCTGCAATGCAACAGCAGAGAGCACTGCAGCCCTACAGCCTACATCAAGTGTCCCCAAATCAGCCACCATCAGCCTTCATTCTACCACCTGCAAGTCTTTCCCCAGGTTCAATGTTGCTGCACCTTCACCTTCCTTGAAGTAGAAGTTCCAACCACCTCCAGTGGGATTACCAGGAGAGAAGATATTCCCATTTCATACAATCCTCTCCAGAGCTCTGTCTGCCAGAAGCACCAGTCTCATCAGCAGAAAGAGGACAAGTGAGTTGAATCTCCTAAGGAGATGGGGACAGTGAAATAATTCCCACCTTGAAACATGAGCAGTTGATCTTAGAAGTTGTGGCAGGATCAGCACCAGCCCAGACTGTAACAAGAGGCACCTGGAAATGCTTTTATATCTGGTCACAGAACAAACCTATAAGAAAAAACTCAGTGGTTGCTGTTCTGGGAGTTCTAACTTAGCTTCAGTTCCAGATAAAACATCTCTCTTATGGGTAAGAAGCAGATGAAAAAAAGGCATCTATTTATGGGTTCTGTGACTTGCAGCCAGTTTCTTGGAGCTTAGTTCTGGGTCCCTCACTTCAAGAAAGACATGGAAGTGCTGGAGAGTGTCCAGAGAAGGGCAACAAAACTGGTGAAGAGTTTAGAGAGTCAATCATAAAACAAATGCCTGAGGGAGTTGGGGTTTTTTTTGACCATCCTTCCTTTCTCTGTCCCCATTCCCTTTTACAGCTACTGTGTAAATCAGATTTCTCTCAAATAGCTTCTGCTAATCTGACAGCTCATCAGGGACTAACCCAGTCACTTCCTGCCTGAAGATAAATATCTGCTACAGCATAAAAACTGAATGAGAAGCAAGGGATGCTCTAGGTCAACAGCTATCTTTGTATCATGGAGTGGGTGGGACCCAGGGGAAGAGCAAAGGCACCTCAAACAGTATATTTGCCACCAAAATAACAGCTCTGAGATATGAAAGAGAGGTGAACCATGTCTGCCTATCCACCAGGCCACATCAGACCTGATCAGTGTGGCTCACAGCTTCTATTAAAGGCCAGTGTGGATGTTCATTATTTAAACCTTTCAAATTTCTCTCATATTGACCATTATTACTCCCTTTTACACTCTCAGTAACACATCCAGCCAGCTCTCATCACCTGAACAGTGGCCACCTCACAAGGTTACAAACCCTCCTGTCAAGAGGCAATAAGCCAACAGAGAAAACATAACCCAGTCTGTAATCCCTTCTCCCCCACACATACATCCACTTCCAAGACTAACAGAAGAGTTACATATCCTCATTTCTTCCTCACTCCTCATTCTTGATGCACCTTTCAGTGATGGAGGCAGGAGGTGAGGAGAAGACCTTGTGGGAATTTCAGGATGGGGGTTTAATACCAGCTGCCTCATACCCCGTGTCACAGCAGAGGTGCCACACAGCTCACATTCAATCTCCTAAAATTGTCAGCATGTGGGTATCAAGAGAAAACAGAAGGAAGCCCAGATTTATTATGTTCAAATTATCACAACTTAAGGCACATCCAAGCCTGACACATGAATTAGGAATGACAGGAGCAGATGCTGTAAAATACATTTAAAGAATAATGCATAATTGTGATAGCTCATCACACCTTTCCTTCAAGTAGCTGCATTTGCTGTAAATCCTCCTGCTTTTTCACTCCCCTGGCAATGGGAAGCCTCGCTTTCCAGAGGAGTATCTGCACCATTAGCCAGCCTCCACCAGCCAGGCACCACTAATGAGAGCAATGCCTGGAACACTCCCTGCATCACGAAGCCCAGGAGGTGATTACTGATGTGTTTGCAGAAACACAAACTGACTCCAGGCTCAAACAGCAAAGCAGGAAGAGCAGCCAAAACACTCAGGTCCACTGTGAGCACCTGGCTGGTCACTAGGTACACAGTGAGCCTGGGTTTGTTCCCTGATTTCAGCCTTTACTCTCTGTTCTCACACTCAAACCCACACTGATGCTGGCCTGGAGAGATGGGGGAGAAGCAAAAGAGCAACAGACTGCAACATCCCCAGGGATGGGGTTGCTGGTTTAGAAGCAAGTGCTGCCAGCTCTCAAGACATGCTGCCACTCACAGACAGAGGAGGTGTCACTGATGGCAGCTGAGCAGAGGTTCAAAGACTGAGGGACATCCAACTCCCACCACAGCAGCCCCCAGCAGGTCCTGCCAGCCCATGGACACCACTTGAGGCCAGTCCTCAAAAGCAGCATTTGCAAATGTCACACACTGGGAAAGATAGTGCCAACTTCAATTCTGGTTTGAGAACCAAGGAATCCAATCCTTGGTTCTTACCCTAGAGATTTTAAAACCTGAGGTCATATCCTAGAGAAAATTAGCAGCACCTTCCATCACTAGAAAAGATGGTCAGAGTTTTGTTCCCACTCAGCTGGTTGCAGCTCCAAGGAAGATTGTGAAATTACATCGTGACAAAAAATAGAGCCCCTGAGCTGGGCATTGAGAAAACAGCACTGGGCTTCAGGGGAAATGCACAGAAATGCATTTTTTCAGTAGAAGCCTGATGATTTTGGTGGCAGTTGAGCTGCACATGACCATTCAAAGGGTATTTCAGTCTCAATTTGGGCTCAAGTTCCTCCCATCCCACTATTTCTCAAAAAAAACCACAAAAGACAACCTAATGCCTCAGCCTCCTAGAGAAATCAGGTGATTGCTGCCTGTGGATTCCTGTCTTTACTACAGAAAATGCTGCATTTTAAAAAATTTTGAGTAACTTTTCTGCTATCATGTTACCAATTGCAAATATAAAAACATAGCAAGGACCAGGTAGTGGTTAATCTTCAAGTTACTTTGGTTAGAAAATTTACTCTCTATTTTCATCTTGGAAACGCTGATGTGCCTTTGTTACTCAAGAGACAAAGCACATTAAAATTAGTCTCAAGTCTATGGTGAAGTTGATTAAGCACTTTTTACCACCCTGTCCCTTTGAGATCTCTCAGTTTAGGGTTGCAGCAGGTTTGGAGAATGAGAGGTAAGGCAGCAATCCACCAGGGCAGCCTCCTCCCCCTGCATTCAGCCCACTGCAGCAGTAACACAGCACTGGGGATGTGCTCCTTGGAAAAAAATTTAAATGAGGAAAAAAAGTCATGCTCAGTCTTAAAGAGAAAGATCTAAGTCAGCCTTCCAGAATGTAGCATTTAGACTCTGGAAAACTTCATTCTTGGATCCCAGATTTACAGCCTGGCCCTAGAAATGCATCTGGTTTAACCAACTCCATTTTACCCCTTAGCAAAAAACCAGCAATTGTCAAAGAGTTCCCTAACTGCCAAGAATTCCTCTCCTAGATACATATCCTTCACTGTCCATTGTTCAATTTATTTTTAACTAACTCCTTCAAGCTTTAGGCTTGATCTTGCTGCTCCTTGAGCAATTCTTTTCCTCTGTATGCTAATACATTTTAGAGAGTGTGTAAATGGCTAATAAAAATTTCACCATCTCACTGAGCAGATTAAGGCAAGCTATTACCTTTATCTGTTCTCTAACTGCTAAGGAGAAAGGCAGGATAGCAGGGTCTGTGGAGGAATGAAGGAAAATGTTTTGTTGAAGGGGTCAAGACATGGGAATGGAGAATAATGAATGCAGTAGAAAGACCAGATTTGTGTAAGGCAGCAATACTTCTTGAGAGTAATTTTGCTTCACCAAGTTCAATTAGAAACAGCTAGGAAGGTAAATTTGTTGTCTTTATTAAACTACAGACCAAGAATCTGGAAAGGGAGAGAACAAACAAATGCCACAGTACACAAGCTATCACAACAAACTTATAGAGACCTTTGTGTCTCTTAAATACTTTGCCCACAGTAGTTCAGAAGGGCAAACCCCACTTCTCAGTGGCTACAAAGGCTTTGCACATTGTAAGAACCTGAATGAACTCAATGATGGTGAATTAAGTCAGCATAATGCAGGTTCATAATCAAAGTAGCATTTATAACCCAGTTCAGCACTTTTTCCCCCTCCCTTGCACTGCCCTAGGCAGGGTAACCTCAGGAAGTTGCATATGCAACAGAAAATCACCCACTTCCTCCCTTAATATGCTCCCATACCAGTTTCTATAGTCCTCACAGTTTCCCCACCTCTTCCGACTGCGGTGCACACATCTTGCTTTGGTTATCAGAGGAACACTGGAGCAAGGCTCTTGGCCACTGCAGACAGGTCACAATTACCCAGCACAAACCAGGAGTTAACAATTTGACCTGAACAGTATTCACTTCAGGAGTGAATCAACTCTGTTTGAGGCAGTCCCCCAAAACCTAGAGGTTAAGCAAACACTAGCTGTGATTCCTCAGCTGTTGGTTTTACGTCAGTGTTTGAATTAATTTGCCTGACAAAAGGCACTTACACAAAACAGTGATCAAGCAAGGTCACAATGACACCTGGCCCTCTCAGAGCAGCTCCCTGCTCCCCCAACACCTTTGCTCACCATGCTGTGCACAACAGCTTTGGCCTCAGCCACTTTGATAACCAGCTGAGCTACAGAGCTTCTCCATGAAAGCAGAACCTGGCCTCTGGCTTTTACAACACACCTGCAGCAGACAGAATGCAAAACTTGAGCAGTGGCCACTGCTGAAGCCTCCTTCCACCAAGAGAAGCTGGAACATGCAAGGACACAGGAGGCAAACTGAGATGCAGCCACACATATCAGCAGGGATCCAGCAGGGTACAATTGTGTAACTGTCGTCACAAACGAAACAACACATGCCAAAACAACATAACAAAAACTTTTCTGTTTCACCCCCTAGCAAATATTTCTTGAGAGTTTGAGGAGGACTCCAAACCTCTCTGCACTGAAAAGCTATTTTGGCTTCTCCTTCTAAGGGCTGAGCCTTCACCAAATAGAAGGAGGGCTGGAGGGGTGTGAGCCAGGACACCCTGAGGTCAGGGGAACATCAGGGTGGTTGGTTCCTCATCCAGGCACACACACCTGAGCAGGACAGGGCCAGTTATGCTGCCTCATTCTGCTGCTGGCAACTGCAGCATTAAAAACTTAAGAGCAGAGATTTATGCATATGAACAAATGTTTTAATTGCTTCTAATCCCATCTGTACTACACTTTCTCCTCCTAGGCTTTACCATGTTCTGGTTGCTTACAAACACCTCAGCTCATTAAGTCTAAAGAGTTAAAGTTTTGACCTTTGCATCATATTCAGAGACGCTTTGCTATTGTGTTAATATAAAGATGCTTCTTCAGCATGTTTTGACACATCTGCCTTGCTCAGAAGTGGCAGAACACCTCTCCCATGAGACATCCTGGGAAGAATCAACAGGAGAATTAACCAGAAAATCTGCATGGGAAAGGCAGATGTTTGTATGGAGAAGAGCTGCCACTAATTACAGCTATTAGAGCACTGAAAGGTATCAGCACAAGTTCATGTTTAATGGAACAACATGTTATGATACAAAACATCCTACAAGGCCTGATCTGACCCAATTCCCAGAAGTTGTACCTTATTAACAAGTGTTATTAACTTCAGTGCAATTACTCAAACAGACAAAGGTATCCACAGACAAGTCCCGATTCAGTAACCTCCACAACGTGACTGGAGCTCTGGAATGTGGGTAGTCAGCATTACTTAGAATGACTCAGGTCACTCTAACTATAAGATACCTACTTTGCCTTATAGCTTTAGAGGGTTTTAAATCATACATAAAATGATCTCATCATGTGCTGCTTTGCACCTTATTGCTCAATCAGGTGTTGCTAAACAGAAGCATTAAGTGATTTATTGTGTAGTAGACAGCACTCCATAGCACACACAGTACAGAGAATTCCACTCTAATCCCATCAGCAGTTTGCTGTGTAATTTCTGGTGCAGGCAATATATTACTGTGTCCTGTATAGTAATTTATAGACCCTTAAAGGTTTATAAGGGCTGAGAAGAATGCATTGCATAATGATAGATGCTACAAAGTAAGTCTGATTTTGAAAGTCAGAGAAGCTTCTGATGTTCAGCACTCAACTAGTCTCTACAGAACCATCCCTCTGTCATTTGACTTCTTTCTCTCTGTCACTTGGTAGTCACAGATCTGATAAAACTGAGCTACAGCAATGTGTAAATGGAGCAGAAGGAAGGTGCATGCAAATCTGAATTGGGTCACTACCAGTTAGTGGACTTGTGATAATTCATACCAGCAAAGATTTGGACTTGTAACTGTGTACACTAAGTTTTACTCAGAATTCTCCACAGATTAAGAATTCAGTTTTGGTGTTAAAGCCTCCTTGCTTTCAAGAGGTCTCAGTTTCAATCTTTATAATTTGGAGGGGAGAGAATTATGGCCCATGCATATTTTCCCTATTTCAGCCACCTTTTTTTGGTCATTGTATTTTGTTTCTCATTCCCCCCTTGGCTGATTCTCTATACTAAGGTGGAAGAAAGAAATCAGCATTCCTGTGCCTCAGACACAAAAAGCTTTACTGCAGCTGTGACTGTTTTGTGGGTATTAGTCTGAAATATCTTCCTTACCTACAGCCAGGGAGTACAGCTTAAGGAAAAGACCAGAAGAATTCACTATGAAAAGCAAATTCCCTGTAAAAGATCTACACCTCCTGATGCATGCTTAGGTTCTGCATAAACTTGTGTGCTTGCCCTAGCTCCAAGGGAAATCCTTGGCTCTGAGCAGAGCACCAGCACTGTGAGGAACCCAGCCCCTCACCTGGCCACGGAGGAGCCTTTTCTCAGCTGGCTCAGACTCCACAGGGAGATTTACCCAGGATAGAACACATGGCTCTTGCCACCTACCTACTCTTACTTTATAGTAGAGCAGGAAGGTCTTTAGTGAAGTGGAATTAGCAGAAAGCCCTGAACTCCCACCAGTTGTGCTCAGCAGGAAGGAGACACCACATTCACAACTCCTGTGGGAGACCACAAGTCCTTCCAGAAGAGACTTTACCAGTTGGTATCTGTCACCTTTAAGAACCAGAGTGAGCTGAATCCACTCCCAGCTGCAAGTCTCATAGCTCTCTGGTTAATCTGTTCCTCACAGTAGGATACAACACAGAATAAACTGCTATAAAATAAAATAATGCAGGGTTTTCAAACAACCTTCAAGTTGTATATGGCCATTTTGCTTCTGAAGCACAAAAGTCATACAATATATTTTCTTCCCATCTCCATTTGAAATTTGTTCCTGTATTAAACCCAGCTCAAAACCTTCTGTCATTCAAAACAGGCCTGTGCTTCCAAGCAGTGCTAAGACTTCAGCAGCAAGTAGCAATATAAAGGGTTGCACCTAATGAATTAGGTCCAGCTCAGTTAACAGTTCCCCATGGACAAATTAGAAATGCTATGAATAAAAGCCAAGGAGAGAGAGTATTTTGGAAGAGTCTTGCTAGATTTTGCTACAATTAGCAGGAAATTTGCTCATTTTGTTTAGGAAAAAAAGCAGCAAGGGATTACATGCACGAGATATTTGGAAAGAATGGGTGCACCAGAAGGCAAGACCATGCTGGGGGGAGCTTTACCTGCAGAGCTGCACACAGGAATTCAGACAACACGTGCTCACTGCAATGGTGCAGATAGCAGTGTGTAGATGGGTCTGTGCTGTCCCCTTACTGATCTGTGATGAGCTTTCTGGATCTGTCTTACCACACTGGTGTTGCTGTCTAGTGCTGCACACAGCCCAAATAAATTAATACAGGTATCTGGTGAGTCCTTCACCCACTGCCATATCCAGGAGAAATCAGAACATTTCATCTACAGTGGTATAAGGGGAACGGATCAAAGGCAACATCTCTCTTTGCCTTAAAAGAAAACATTCCCCTTACTTGTTCCACCAGGCACATGCTGTTCATGTGCAACAGCCCTGTCTTTTAGAGATGTGCACATTAAGGGCAGGGTACAGCACAGAGGCAGGTCAAGAGGTACAAGGGAAACAGGCTGAAAAAACCCAACCAAACACCTCACACCAATTATCACCCATTCCATGCTTTTGTGAAGATTGTTGATATTTGAAAGCAGCTGCCAAACCTTTTGAACAAACCATTTTTAGCCTGAAGAGATTGTGGACCCTTTGCTGCCCTTTCTTTGTGGGTGGATAGCATTATTTCTTCTCTGCAGCTGAATGGCAACAGCATTTTGAAAAATGAATTACAGAAGGGGAGAACTGCAAATACTTGTCTGAGCACAAATTGCTTTGTTTGCCTGAGAGGGAAGGTGTTTATATGAAGAACAATCACTCTTTTACAGGCACCTTCAGAGACAACACACATTCACAACCACAGTGGAGCTCCCACAGCAGCTCACCAGTGAGCATGAGCACCAGCAGCTCGTGCCTCCAGCGAGATTAATCGAGCACTTTCTCAGTTCTCATCTCCACCCAGAAGCTGGCATTCTCAGGCCTGCAAGTAAGTGATCCACCATCACCCATCTGTCTTGCTGTCATCCCCATGAAATTAAACATGCTTTATTGTGGCATTCACATTCTCTGAACAGAGAGACATCATTCTCTCTCTCAAGATTTTTCCTGGAGAAGCACAGAGAGAAAAGAAGAGAAAACAATTCTTATCTCTGCTCCTCTGTTTTGCACATGTGGAATGTGTTTGGAGATTGTTTACCCAAGGTGATTGCTTGATTGGATTCTGGTGATGGTTGTTTAGATTCATGGAGCAGTTGGATCCAGCTGTGTCAGGACTCTCAGCAGAGAGTCACGGGTTTTTCTAGTTACTGATAGTCAGTAAGTAACTATGATATAGGAAGTATATAGTATAATATAGTATCTCTTTAAAATAGTATATTAATGTAATATAGCATAGTTTAATAAAGCCAGTGTTCAGCATTCTGAAGCCTTGGAGTTAGATGCCAATCATTTCTCCTGCATCAGGGATCACCATGGATCCAATACTTTATTTCTTGCCATTCACCTTGCCTTGATGTGTGCTGGAAAACAGAAGCCTGCAGTTTGGGAAAGTTACTCCTCTGCATCATTTGAAGCCTTGTGGTCTGATGTAACCCATTATAAGGAAAACAGATCTGGAGATCAGTGCTCCTATACGTACACTCCTCCAGCACCCCAGGAGTCACTGGGGAGAGGAATTTGGCAATACAGGCTGGGCTTCTATGTTGGCATCTTTCTCAGTGCTGCTGAGGGTCCCCTGACCTTTTCCTACAGCAGCTCCCCAGCTGTGGCAGCACACTCCACACACTCTCACAGTGCCAAGATCTTGCACAATTTACTTGCAAGTCTTTAAGACAGACTCTGTCTGTTCTGGGCTCAGGCTGGGGAGAAAGGGAATGCTTCCATTTTAGCTTTGAATATTTCTGAACACATGATGACAGATGCTCTGCAGTGAGGAGGGTTCTTGCAGCATGAGAGCACACAGGCACAAATGCCTGGACTGCAGGAGATGGAGAGAAGAGCTCTCACACATTCTTGCCCAACCAGGTGACCCTGCTGCATTCTGAGCAGCAGTGACACAAGCTGGACTCCATTTAGGAGTCTCTGCCATGAACACCACGTGTTAAAGAACTCACAGGAAACAAATCATTGTGAAAGCAACAGAAAGCTCACTCCTTGGTATTTGTTTCCATGTCCTCAGTGCAAATGCCTGGGTTTGCCACAGCACAAAGACAATTTCTGCCAGGTTTCAAAGAGGAGCAGTGGATGTTTTTGGTGCAGGAAACTGCTGTCTCTTCTTTGAACTGCTATAGCTCCATCTGAACTGGATGGAAATTCCTAAACTTGGGGAAAGAAATATCTGAAAGCAGATTTAAGCATCACAGTCACTCCCCTTTTCTGAGTGGTCTGAACTAACTTTGTCACCTTTTTGCCTGACAGAGTGCAATGCAGATCTGTCTTCAAATCTCTGCAGCATCAACACCTTCCACAGGCTTTTACTGCCTCTAAAATCCAAGACAACACATTTTTTCCAGTATTATTGGAAACAAGCAGCAAACAAATCCACTTAAACACCAAAGAGTTATGCCATATTCTATGAAACAAGTGTCACTCTTCAGCCTGGCACTGCAAATCCTTAAAGAGGATTTCCCAGAGCTGCAGGACACTCATTTTAAGTCTACAGTCAGCTCTCTACCTGTAAGCACAGAGCACATCTATTCTCAAGAAACCTTGCTTGACAAAGGAAAAAGTTGAAGATCAGAGCAGAAACAGGACTTGCTGGAAAGCAGCACTTGTGCAAAAGGCTTGTGTGGCACCACATCAAGATGTGCCCACTGGCACTGAGGAGGAGACAGATCATTGTGGAACATGGGCCATTCCCCACCCCACGCTAACTCAGAACTGTCCAACTGTTCCCATGAGCCACAGAAAGAGCCAGACACATCCAGATCTCATTTTACCAAAGGTTTTAGTACATGCTGAATCATCCTGCAGGTACAGTTAGCCTTCACCAATGAGGAACACCTGGTGAGTAACAGATAACCAAACTTCAGTAGCTAGGGGTGATGGCTGCCATCCTTGCACCAGCTTTATCAAAGGCTTCAGTGACTTGGAAACCATGAAGCCAAAGGGGAAAATGAGAATGCACAAAAATAAAGGAAAACACTTATTTTTAATTTTTTTGGCTTTTTAAAAAATATTAATTTCACTGTGACTTATAATTCCACATGTAGTAGCCTTCTTTTTTAAAAAGGCACTAAAAAACCAGGGCACTATGAACACAACCCTATACACCTCCCAACCCACAAAACTGTGCCTAGAGCCAATCTTCCATTTCAGAGCTTCATTCCAGATCCTAAAGCTTTCTTTCAGTCCTCTTTATAGCGCCAGGAACATTTTGAGTTGTAGATCCTGAGCAGTGTAGAGTCTCTCTCTACACCCATGAAATCCAATGTCACCTACACAAGACAGTCACACACATTTTTCAGAACTTCTCACACTGCAGAATGACATGGGTTTCATGCCTTCCTAAATTCCCTTCAGACAGCACCTGGAGGTCTCTTTCATTGGATATCCAAAGTGACCCTACAACACCTATTATTTTGCTGACATTGAAGATCTATGCCCATAAATCCCTTCACATTGAGAGATGCTTGAACAAGACCCTGTGAGACAGAGATGATCACCCTGTCACATTAGAAATTGATCCCATCCCCTGTCAAGAGCAACTATCACAACCTAAAATATTTTTGTTCTCCTTTTTTTCCTTGAAAAAAGACTCCCACTCAGATACAGGAAAGTGGATGCATTTCAAGAACAAATTTAAAGCATATACATCAGAGGGTTACAAAGGAAAAAGCACACACTCTCTGGGACATTTTGCTTCAGTCCTCAATTCAGTCCCAATTACACAAACATATAGGCCTGTACTTAATTTTAGTACAGAAACCAGCAGGTTTTGTAGCACAGTTGTGGAAACTGGGGTAGGCACACTCCCATCTGAAGATCCAGGGCCAAAGCCATGGCCTCTTACTGGAGTGAGGGCTGAGAAATACCTCCCTCCACAAGAGAGAAGTGAGCAAAGTAAGGTCACATAATCGGAGCAGAAACTGTAGGAAAGAAAACCCAACCCTGTTGGTAAAGCCACAGTGGATGGAGCTGCAACGTGTGTTTAATTTGGGGACAAACTGCAGTCTGAAGAGCTTTCCATTTCTACCCACATGGGACACTTAACAAGTATTCAAATATAGTACATATTACAGCAGAAACGTCAAAGGGTTAAGCTCAAAATCATACAAAAGGGGAACTAGGGAAGCACAAGCATTCGGATGGAGAGCACAAGCCTAGAGCATTCCTAATCCCAGCTCACATATTGGAGCAGCAATTTTAAGCAGATGCTGTGGCCACCTTCTCACTGTTGTCAGGCTGGAATTTATCCTGGTGTATCTTACCTCCCAGAAACAGCCTTGGAAAAAAAAAAAAAAGAAGACAAAATGACTTGTTTTTCACAATCTGGGAGGCATCCACTCAGCAATAAATAGCACAGCGTTCATTTAGCAATATCCCTTTTCCTCCACCCACTCAGCCTGGGCTAAGCTTTTAGCACCTCATAGTCTATTCATTCTTAAAAGCCATCAGGATGCAAACAAGTACTCAGAGGGGATCAAGGATCTCTGCCTTCCTGTGTATGAATCATTGCAGCAGACTCACCGTGTTCAAGTGAGCCTCAGTAAAGGTGCTTTCATGAGAGTTTCTCTCCAAGAACATGAATAGAACAGTTGAGTAGAACATTCTAGTCTGCACAGACTTCTGGAACGCAGCTGCCTCTCCTCAAGTGCCTGGCCCTGTGACATGTCCAGCAGCATCACCAGGAGCCAGGGGACTCAGCTGAACTGCTGCTGTCTGATTGCTGCCTTCCCAGATACCGTGACTTCCACGGCAGGACTTTTTACAGCTCCACTCACAACTTAAAAAGTTTCCTATCACAAACAATTAGCTATTCAATGTTTTAGATAGTTTTACAATCTGAGTTGCATTGATGGTCTTCCAGAAGCTCGGCATAGCACATTAACAGATGGTCTATTTGGCATTTGAAGAGCTTTGCCTTTTTGCATTGGTCAGATTTAGGAACTTGGCCTGCCCCAGGTGTAGCAGCTTATTTTACTGGCTTTCTGTACTGATACAGAGATCAAGGATCTCAATCATAAGCAGTCCTGCTGAGCAGGAGCTGTACAAATGCTGAACAAAAAGATATCTCATGCTTTTTACTTCACTTTGAAATAGATATTTAGATGTGATACAACAAGATCTTTTTTCCTCACAATAAGTACACGGAGCAGCACAAAGAGAGATGGCCAGCAGAAAAAGTTCTTTCATGGAACTCCCCAGAGGAGGGGCTGAATAGATTGGTAAGCAGGCCTAGATCTGAAACAGGCTTTGGGAGACTCCTACAAAGCAGTGCTTCAGTGTGTTTTCTTCTCCCATCACTCAAAATCACCCAGACAAATACACACACACAGAGCAAACACAGATTTCACTTAGCACGTTCCCAACGGTGTCTGGTTAATTTTTTTAATGCATCCGTTCTTTGCTCATAAAAGCAAGCACACACACAAGGAATCCTTGAACTTCCATCTTTCCTTTTGGGTGATGATTTTATTGTTATTATTTCTAGACACACACACTCCTGACAACTCCACAGTTTATTGCAATTCCCAGAAAAAGCCCAGAGAATGCTGACTAACCCCGTTTTTGAGGGAAAGAATAAGTGCTGATGCAGACAGCTGTGAGACATAACCTGGTCAAAGTATGAAACTGCAAGACCATGGAAACAAAACCCCTGTGCATGCCTGTAGAGAGAGCTGTACCTATGCTCTTACTCACTGTCACACACAACTTTTGCATCAGCTGTTGCTGTGGACCTCAGATCTAAAGAGCTGCAGAGCCTATTAGATGCCTAATCAGCCATGATTAATTCAAATGGAGCTTTCCCATTCACAGGAACACTCCCTGCTTCCAACAAGAACAGCAGTGTTCTCCATTGTGTCTCAACATGCTCTATAAAGTGTGATGAAAGAGGACAGGAAATTTTCCTCGAGAAAGACAACAGTCTACCCGTGTTAATAAACTTGTACATGTAGTTCTTCATGAGTGCAGACTTTTATTACCTGTGGCAAGCCAAAACTGCTAAACAACACACGCCTCTGGGACAGCCCCTTTAGAGCTCTCAGAGCCCACATTAGCATGCCAAACACGCTGGGGTTTGCTTCTCTTTGTCCCTCTCACAGTCCCATCTGCTATTTCCTTAAAGTGAGACCCAGTTTCAACAACACGCACCACTCACACGGAGAAAGATGCATTCTGGCAGGTTTGGAGCTACATCTGCTGTTCCTTGCATAAGGTTTGTATATTTTAGAAATAGCAAGTCACGTCCTTGGCAGCCCATTCTCACCTGGGTACTACAGCAGACAAAAGCTAAGTAGGTTTCTCTGAATCAGCCTCTAGGTTTAGGGTACGTGTAGGTGGAATTATTTCCCGCAGGTAGTTTTCTTACTCAAGGAGGAAGGTGGGTGCAAGGTAAGAATTTTTCTTTCTTTCTTACTTAAGGTGGACGCAAGGTAAGAATTTTTCAAATACATATATTATTCAGACAATTCACTTCTACAGCACTTGGAATTGTGCACTGAAAAGGCACCATATACCTCACAGACAGGAGTGCACACACACAGTGCAGAAAGGGAAAAAGGTGGGGTACACAGACAGGGCTGATGCAAAAAAAACCAAAACAGCAAACAAATAAAACCCCGAAAAACACACAGCAGATTCCATTAGAGGTCCTGCACTGAGACACCCAAAGTCATCAGTTCTAACGAAAAGCCCCACCCTGAACCCTTAGGTGATATTCTAAACTCACTCAGGGATTTCTTGGTCACTCCCTGCCTCAGTTTCCCCAGTTACACAATCACAAGATTAAATCTTATTTGCCAATACTGAATGTGGATGACAGCAGTCTGGGGGGTGGTGGTGCTGCTGTTTTCTTTTTTTAATCTGGGACACTTCCCATGAATTACTACTTCATGTCATGTAAAAGCTCTATCTTCTTTTTTTTATTTTTTCCTTTTAACAACTGCAGAAGCCCCAGCCTCGGCTTGGGACATCCAGTTCCAACTTAAAATGCCCAGAAATTTTCTCCCAACCATAAAATTTCATGTGGAATAACCATGCCAGCTGCATCAGCCAAATTCTGCTTCTATAACCCCTGTGAAATGTAAAGAGTTTCATAAACCCAGCGTGGAGAAAGAAAAGCTCCTCCAATAGTGTGCTGAGACAGCCAAGCCTTCCTCTTGTCATCAGTTGTACCAAACAACCTCTTGGTACTTCATTTCCAGCCAGACAACAACGTGACTGTTACCCTATGGAAAATGAGTTGTAACAACAAAGAGAGGTGTTACAAGTTTACAGGTAAGTGGAGACAAACAGGAAACTAAGATTGATAAAGCAAATGAAAATAAAAAAGAACAACCTAACATCACAGAAATACATGCCAGGAGCTCCAGCTCAGCTGGCCCAATCCAGCTCTCCCAACACACCCAGAGGGTGAAACAAGCTGCTCCCACACACATGCTGTGAGCAGGGTCTGCACCAGCAAGGTGACACTGAGATAAATGAACCCAGAAGGTCCAGAGAGCCTTCCTTACCTGCTGCCCTGGACCTTCCCCACCTGGTCCTGCCAGCTCCACACAGGCAGGGCTCTCCTCCAGTGCCTTTTGGGATGAGGGACCAGTGCTTCCCACTCCCAGAGCAGCCAAGCTGCTCATTCCTACAGCAAAGGCAATTTACCACAGCTCTTTTAAACACTCTGCAAACTGAGCCCACCCACCTCTGCTGACCAGAGGGCTCAGAGTCCTCCTGGCCAGCCCCAAACCCCACCATGTGAACTGCTGTCCCTGTGTGCCTTCAGACAGTCACAGCCCCTGACAGCTGCAGCCACCATCCCTCAGCTCTCACAAGGGAAGAAGGAAAGTGAGAAATTGCTAGAAAAGAGTCACCTTCCTCCCAGTGTCCTGCCCAGGGCTCTTAATTTACTCCTTGAGAGAAGTACACCAGTCCCTCAGCACTTCTGACAAGCAGGCTCTGGAGCCTGTGGGGAAATGACAGCTCTGCCCAGGGGATGGGCAGAAATTTGGAAGCCCCTTTCTCCTCCTGGCAAACTGTGAAGTGTCCTGGGACCTGTTTTCAAATTAGCAGAGTACTTCAGGCATTACAAGGCTTGTATTCTTGCAGTACAGGAGAAGCCATGGGCTACTGTGAAGTGGCCACCAGCTGGGGTACTGCACTGCTTTGAAAAGCATGAGGTGATACGAGGCCAGAGCACACCATTAATGCAGTTTTTATAGGATCTCTGCACAGCCACAAGTCACTGCAGGATTTTACACCCTGCTCTGGCCATCCTGTAAAACTAGCTCTACCTCTCCCCTGAGTTCACATCCATCTTTACTGTGAGTATGAAGAAAAAAATGAAACTTTGTTCAGCGGGGAGGTTAACCTGCCCTCTCAAACCAAAGAAAATGTGTGGTTAGGGCTGTGAGTTTCCCTGATCTGAATCATCAGTTTCATGGAAAGGACCACAGAGCTGAACAAAAGCTCTGACCTTCTCAATTTCCCAGGAAGAAGCCTTGGTGTTGTAAAGTCTGTCCTTCTCTGTTAAAAAAGGAAGCTATAAGACTAAAGACTTAGTTCATTCCTCCCACACATCACTCCTTTAAAGTACCACACCACTGCCCTAGGTTGATGCAGTTTATTCAATTTTCTTCACCGTTCCCAGCTTGCCCTTAGAGCTGATGAAGTAATTTATCCTGTAACTTAACAGTAAAATTCATCTATAGAATGCACACAAGCTCCCAACTGGCTGCCAGATGGCAAGAAAGCCATCTGATTTCTATTAACTTCATTGGATTTGAACCTGGGAGCTGAAAAGCCCCACATCTCACAGCCAGTCCTTGGCTGAGTCCCCTCCCTGCTGCTCTCCTTTCTTTGAAGATTGAGATTCCATTCACACAAGTCTGGCCAAGCACCACCTCCAGCCCCAGCTAAGCTAAACCCAGCTGCCCACGTGAATGATGAGCACAAACTTGACTATGCAAATCTTTGAAATAGTGTCTGAGCAGACACTTGGAGGTGATCTCTCCTAGGACAAGCACAGCCAAGCCACCCGCACCTGCTTCTTCCTGAAAAAGAACTTCAAATATAGGAATGATTTTAAATTCACAGTTAAGTGTGACTGCTCACACCACATTGCAGTTTAAAAGCCATGAGTCAAAGGTATGCTAATCAACCCAAATCCGTGGCAAAGCTTATAACAAAACCCAACTCTCTCTGCCTGTAGTGTTAAGCTGTGACTAGAAACACAGTCTTCCTATATATTAACACCTCCTCTGCCCAGTGTCATTGAGAATAACGAGATAAAAATTGCAGCAACATAACTGGAATGGAAATTAGTTGGAAGTCTTTGATAAGATTGTCTTCATTGCAAGGTGATAGTGCTTTGTTAGCTTCCAGCTGACACACAGAGAACTGGCAACAGCACTGTGGCCTTGCATGGAGCCTGAAATGGATCCATTCCCACCTCTTCAGCTGAAAACTGAATGTCATGCATTGATTTTCTGCTCAGCCTGGAGGTGTCCTTCACGACCTGGGGGCTCAGGCAGCTGCCCTGAGAGCTCAGCCTAGAACTGGAGATTTTGACAGGAAAGTTCTGCTAGATGTTACACCATAACTTTGTTTGAAGGGTGTGGAGGAAATGCTGTCCAACATGTTAACTGCGTAAAAGGCCCTTTGAACTGTAGTTACCTGTTGGCACAGAGCTCAGTTAGGCAATCTTAATTGTTTGCATTTGATTATACATATAAAGAAAATGTGTCACATTGAACTAGGATATTTTCAAAAAGACGTGGATAAACAGCTCAGGAACACACTGCAGGAACACCTGGAAGTTTGCCAGAGGAAAAACAGAGGAGAGACACCTCAGGCCAACCTTTTACATTCATTCATCTGGTTGTTCATCTATTCACATTCACCATCCTCCTCTTTAAGTGCTAGTGGGTTTTGGTAGGGCACCAAGAAGGAAAGTTTTGAGTGAACAAAACACAAAATCAGTATCCTCATATGGTGGCCAGTCCTTATGTTTGGACTGGGCTCTCCCACAGCATCTCCATTTTGGGAGAGTGAAAATTTATATACCAGACCCAGGTTCACGTTGCACACATGCAGAGAACCACAGCAATAGGCACTTATCATGGGGTTTTATGGGACTGGTGGCAGCCTAAAAACACACAGGGGAGCACAAGGTGCTCTGGTCACCCAGTGTACAGGCACCCCCCATTCCCTGTGGCCAGGCTCTCAGAGGGTATTTATTGTGTAGTGTGGGAATTTTGGTAATGGGGGTCTCCCCATTACCAGAGATACAGAAAGGCAGCTGGTTTGGTTAACAGAGGATGCACTGTGACTGTTTTGTAGAGGAAGAATATAGCGATGACTAAGGGAGGAAAAACAGGAGAGGAAGAAGATATTTAATGTCAAAGGGCTCCAATGTACATCCTGATTTTTAGCATCAGCCTTTTTGGGTCAACACATGTTTATATGGAATGATTCCTGGGTGGTGAGAAAGCAAATAAATGTAGTTCTGTAGGTTATATTTCAGAATGTTCCTGACAGCTGTAGATGATTTATACCTTACCAGACACTGAGATCAGTGCTGGGACCACACCGGCTCTTTTCCCAAGACAAGGCACAGGTCTATATAACACAGAGGGGTTAGGGCCTATCTGTCCATCTGAGACACTCACGGGAAATCAGGTTTCTGATGCCAGGGGAAAAAGTTTCCATTTACTGCCTGCTGGCTCTGCCCCATGAGCTGCAGCATGTCATGTGCACCACTAGTGCTTCAGCCGCTTTGTTTGCTTACAAAGCAGATGTTTGACAGGCACAGAAATAATTCCTTCAAGATCTGCAACAGCTGTGGCCAGCTCTTATTCAGATAAGAGGCTCTATATTTCTACAGCCACCCAGCCAAGGCCTTATGCAACTTGGTTAAATTGCCTTTTGAGACGCTGTCTTGCCAGCTCGAGTAAGTGGCAGATCCCTCTCTATGGAGAAGAAAATAAGTCTTTTGTTCGACGTCAATTTGCTTTTCCTTTGGGCTCACATTTTGAAACACTTTATTTTTTCTTTGTTTTGGGAAGGTTTTCATAATGTGGAGTCTTCATGCATCAAAAAATGTGCTGTTCCTGCCCCTGCCAGCTTCTGTGCTTTGGTGTGGAGGCATGTCAGTTCTGTCTCTGCAGGATCACAGAGCTTTCCTGAGGTCCATTGTTGGACTCATTGGTGTTGAGTGGCTGTTTTCATAACCCCAGACCCCATCCTCTCTTGCTGACACTGTTCACTCTGTGCAGGCTAGAGTCTACAGCTGACATGGGAGGTTTAAAAGGTTCTCTTTCCAGAACTAAAATATCATTCCATGACCATCCTTTAAGGAAGTGGAAAGAGAAAAAGACTGAACTCATCAAAATCCTCCTCTCAACCAGCAGAAGAGAGTCCCAAAACATTTTTGCACACAAATGGGAAACGTAGGAACATATAATACTTGTGTACTCACCCTGTGTGGACACAAGACATCTTCAGTAGTTAACACTGACCTAACATTGTACCCACTCAATAGAGCAAGCCCAGCACCAGGGATTAGTGCATGGTCTCAACAGCACCAGGTGCTGCAGACTCAGCTCTTCTTGGCTTAAATGAGTTTTTCTATAGTCCCTATCTATGGTGTTATCACAACTTCCTGGTTCACTGAAATCACACCTGGCTCAGAATTTAAACACAGGACCTGTGTACATGAGGCAACAGAATGTCTGCCTGGCACATTTCACATGTGGTTTTTTTTGATCCTAGAGGTAATGGGATATGTGCTGATGACATGGAAGAGCTGACACCAAAGCAGCCAGAATTAACCACAGATCTTTAATTAGGAACACCTTGGGAAAAATGCAGATAGAAGAAAAAATTCCATATTTCCAATGAGAAGCTAAGAATAAAACTGAGCTTCACCAGTTCAGACATGAATTTCCTCCAGGTTGATTGCTCTGGGACTGGCCATCACAAAGGCAGATCTAGGAAATAGAAAAAACATGAGTGAAGTTCAAAACAACAGCACATGACCAGTCTTTGTAAAACAGGAGTAATAAAACCTCAAAGGAACTATTAACACTTCACCCTTCTATTGTACCTCCCTCTGGAGGAGTTCCCTGCAGACACGTGCCAGATTGTGACAGCTTTACTCTGCACCTCACTATCTGTGTGACCCCATTTGATTTTATGGTTCAAAGCAGTATCTGAAGTACAAAGGGATCAGGCTCCTGCCCTAGCTGGTGCAGGGTCAGTCAGCTTAGCACTGATGAAAATGTTGAGTTGCTTTCCCTTGGGTTTAGTTTTGATATTCAGAGTCCAATGTAGCATCAGATACAAATACAGAAGTCTGATAACCAAGGTACTTGTCAAGGAAAAATGGAAAACTACCATTTTTTGGTAGTTTTTTGAGGTGTTAAGCACTGCTCTCAGTGGTTGATAGACTGCCTATGCAACATTATTTACTGCATGGAAAGGTATCAAGGGCTCTGGCCTGCTCTTACACCTGATCTTCCAGATTCAGGTGAGGGACCAGCTTGGCTCCTCCTTGGAAAGGTCACTGAGGTAAGGGAAGGTGAATCAAGAGCCTGCTCTGTGCTACATTTCACCACTGCTGAAAGGTCACCCACAGTGGCAATTCCACAGTGAGTAAAGTGGTGATCATTAGATCATCACAGCATGGCACAATCCTGTTGTTGTTACAATGATCCTAATAAAAAAATCTTCACGAGGCTTCTCTTGGGTGTAGCTATCATTAATAAGCATTTTCTCTTGCAATTTATCTCAGTTAAATTAAATGGAAATTCCACTAAGAAAGAATGTCCATATAGCAATGGTATGCATGACATGATCCTGCAGGTAGCCTACAGTTAAAAGAACTAAAAAATCTTAAATGTTTTTATGAACATTTCACAGTACTGAGAAATTAAATTACTTTAGATGGGAGGGGATTAGAATAATTTTTTTCTGGCCTATATTTTGGGGGATTTCTGGGAACCTGCATTCACATTGTGAATCCATTCTTCAAAGGAGAAAGAGATGGAGCAGAATTTCCTAGAGATTTTCTGTTGTTTCCCCAACTCCCAGGTGAATATTGTGTTGAATCTTCTCTTTTGGCCTCCTTCTCTGAATTTTGAGTGTTTAGAGGAAGTCTTCCTCAGCTCTTGCCAGGCTTATTGAGGTAGGGACTGCCTGAATGTCCCCTGCCTGTCCATCCCTTCACAGCCCAGGACTGGGGGTCCTCTGCTCTGCCATAATCAATCAACATCTCAGAATACTCATTAGAGCATTTCTGACTTTGTGTCATGTTCAGGTGTTGAAGTGCCAGAGATGCTTCAGTGTGGGAATCAGACCTAATCAGACACTGTACCTTTGTGTTTCAGCCAGTAGTCCCCACTTTGAGTCAAAGCAAGCAGCTGAAACACTGACAGAGGGCAATGGAGCCCTCTCATTTATCAATGGCACAGAGCAACTAAAATAAAAGCTGCCCAAGAAGATGAGGAAGAACGCTTTGAAGCACCAGAGCAGTCTCGGGAGTTATTTCACAGTAAAAATCTTCATTACAGTGTTGCTCTTTAACCAAGTATTTCCATTTCTGGTTCTTATTGCTGGTGTTTTATCTTATAGAGTTTCTTCAGAATGGGGAAGATCTTCTCTTCCCCTGAACAATTGCTCAACATGCTCACAATTTTGAGACAATCTATATTAGTCAAAGGCAGAACTTGGACTGCCATGCCAGAATTTGGCATTCACAACTTTTCTGCAAGCATATTTTTTTGGTTTAACCCTCAGGTCAGACATCTAGCTGATATATATAGAAATTACTTTCTGTGGACCCAACTCAAATGAATCTGAGTGTCCAAAGAGGCAATTATTGTTTGCATCTGATTGCAGTTAGAGTTGCAACACAGGGGAGAGTGGTTTTTTGCCTTTTTGCTTTTTTCCCCATTGTCGCCTTTGGAAATTTCACAACTGCCCGATAGCCAGACTCTGAGTCTGAGCTGAGCATCTTGCAACACTGGCCCATCAATGCCACTGAAAAACAAATCTGTACAGTGTCATAACTTTCATTGATCCACCAGGTTGGATCCAAGCTGATAGCAGATCAGATGAGATCTCAGGCAAAAAAAAAGTCAGATCTCTTGATTCAGACTGCCATGGAATTGCAGCCTGGCAGCACATCAGCCTTCTGGCCAGCACAGACACCCATGGCCCAAGGCTTCACCCAGGACAAACTCTGACACAGTGCAGTAAGTCAGGCAGTCCCACCACAAAGAGAAGGATTCTCATGTCCTGGGACCTGTGGGCACAGCCAGGAGAGGCCCTGCAGCCGTGTTATAGTGCTGGGTCTTCGAAGCTGTAGCCCAGGCCAGAGACTCAGATGCCATTCATCCAGATAACCCCACATATAATCAATGTTCACTGGGCCTGCTCTTGCCCAACAAGACAAGCTTAGGACTTAGGAGTGCTCTCATTGATGCTTTTGGGATATGTGACCTTGGGGCACTTGGTCTTGTTTGCAGTTTCCTCTTTATTTGCTCTTTGTTACTACGTTAATGTAGTTCTCCCTACACGCACTGTAGCCTGGAACTGTCCCATGTTCTTGTTAGTGCTGTCACAAGCAGGGTTATGACCACTTGTGACAGCACATGCTAAAACTACACTTCAGAAGATAAGGAAGCCATTGGGAGGACTGACATCCTAGAGGCAGAAATCCCACTTCTGTGTGAAATGCCCCATGTCAGCAAACCTTTAAAGAGGGGGAGAAATATCTCTGCATCACGCACTGGATTTTCCTTTAGATCTCATTCCAGGCTCAACAAAGACACAAAGGATCAGGGACTTAATGTTGACTTCATCTCTTTCATCCTGTATTCTTGAAGAGAACAACTGAAAACGTGAGAACTGACCTTTCCTAGAGCCCCTTCCGCTTTTCCTGGAAATCGCTCCTCAGTCACATGATAGGGTTTTGCTGCTCTTTAGGAATTCCAGATCCTGAATGAGGCAGACTGTAAACAAGGAAACCTGATACCTCAAGGACAGAAGGAGAGAACAAGATGTCCATAGACTCACTGGAGTGTTTTCAAGCACTGCAATGTGTTCTGTGGTTTGTTTATAAATGTGCCTGTCTCTGAGTGTACACACACATATACACACACTCCTACAGAGTACATACTACCATTTTTTCTCACACATCACTGGAAGCACAGAGAGTCAGTCATAAACAAAGTGACATTCTCCAGGACAGGCACTGCCCTTTCAGCCCAGTCCCAACCACACCTTTGTGTCTGCAGTTCTGTGGTTTAAAATCCAGTTATTTTCTAACATAAGGTGAGATTGCAGAGCCTTGGTTGTGGGTGCAAGCAGGTATATGAGTACCCACAAGCTACCACTCAATACCAGCCTCTCTTGACTAGTTGGTTACTAAAACCCTGCCTGGTTTTTAAGGAATGTATCTGACTTTGTGGCTGCTGGAGAAGAGACATGGGGTGGGCAAACATAGAATTTTTTCAGCAAATAAGCAGTGTGGTTAAAAAAGAGAGGGCACAGATTCCTCAAAATGCACAAAGAGAAAAAAGAAACTTGAGGAATCAGGATAGCAGCTGGATTGGCACACCCCAAGGGAAAATGAGAACTGCAGGAGAAGTTGAACCTTTACATTAGAGCATGTTCTTTCTCCTCCAAGTCAGATGCAGTTTGCAGTCCTGTGCCAAACATTCACATTAACTACTAGGAGTTCCTTATTTCTAAGACATTTTTATTCTTAATATTGAATATTTACCCCTTATCAGAAAACTAGCCTTAAACCTAACACAGCTGGAACTCAGAAACAGGGTCAAAAATGGCTTCTTCCCCCTCCATTTATAATAAGCAACTTTCAGACAGTTGGACACAAATATTTGTTATCAAGAACTTCCCAAGTGAGTTAATTTCTTCCCATTTGCAAAATGTTGATTGAGGAGCCCTGTTTGCTCAGGTCTGTTTTGGAGGCACAGCTCTGAGTGGTACTGTGAGAGGAACACTCACAATCAGAGTATCCAGACCATTCATTAAAGCCTTATAAAATCCCAGCAGAAGTTACTGGAAGGATTCCCATTGATCCATTAGATTTTGGATAAGTCTTGAAATACAGCAACTTAACTGATAAATGCAGAGACTTCTTCCCTCTCTTGCAGCATTTTTCCTGCTATTTGAATCCTTTGCATGTCAAATGCCATCAGGATCAGTGGCCAAAATCTCTGCCAGGAAGGAAAGGTGGTTTGTTTCGTGCGTGGTCACTTCAGGATTGGTGTTAGGTCTTGGTTTGAGCTGCCAGGTGCTGTGTCTCCCTCCTCCTTCTGCTGTGGGCTCTCCAAGGTCTTGCAAGCCCAACATAATTGTGCCTGTACTGCACAGAGTAAGGAGAGAGCCCTATGGCCAGTTCTGCCATATCCAACTGAAACGGGCTGAGCTCTACTGGTCGGGGTGGGCAGTGACCTCTGGGTGTTTATCTGAGCAGCTTCATGTAACAAAACTGTTTGCTTATGTGGAGCAGCCATCCAGAATCTTTTCTCAGTCCTCTCCATTGTTATACTCTGCTTTAGCCAAGGAAACACCAAGAGCAAAATAGTGGAGTGGTTCAAATCTGAAACTACTGGAAAGAAAAAGCCTCCATCATCTCAAGGACTCTGGCAATAAAGCTTCTTGCTTAGGCAGCTGCTGGGAACTCATTTTGTCCTAGCCCTGAGCTAAGCACCTGCCAGGCCATTTTTCTGCTGCAGTTTTACTTTCTGTAAAAATAGAACCAATTATTAAATGTCACTAATACAACTTATACCCATCTTAAGAGGCCTAATAAATAGTGGCAAATTCATGAGGAAATACACTCAGACTTGAAATACAATGTTAATACTAATCACATAATTGAAAAATTCAGCTCCCCTGGAAAACCAGAGGGGTTATGACATTCCTGTTGTTCCCTCCTGTCCAAGTACAGCTACACAAACAGCTCCCTGTGACTTTGCCATCCTGCAAACTGCCCCCCTTGGACAAATGTGAGTGTGCTTCCTTGGCCATGGAAACATGGGAAGATGCTTTCTACCCTCTGCAGTGTCACAGTGGGCAGCTGGGCTCTCACTGGGACAGGCCAGAAATCAGCCCCAATTTACTGTGCTCATGCAGTCATAGCCTGTAGCTGCTGCAAAACAATTCTGGTCACAGATTTTCATCTCTGGATCCTCTGGAGATTGTTCTAGTGGGCTGAAACATCTCAGAGGAAGATAAGAAAAACCAGCCAACAGCAATATCTTTGGCCAATCAGCAAATTTTTTTCCCAACAATCCACCAGTGTGTGGATGCCTGATGGTTTATGTCCCCTCTGATATTTTTCTCTCCTATCACTTATAACTGTGAATCCTCTCATTAGTCATACTGCACTCATTCCAGCACATCATTTAATCTTTCTTCATCAAAAAACCATTTAGACAAAGATGATCTTATTTGAAATGTGGTTGCTGTCATCACTTCCCTCTCTGCTGTATTTGTTCACTGCTCTATTCTTTTTTTAGCTAGTCGTGCCAGGTAGCTTTTGATGAGTAACACACTGTTCATCTGTTGCTGTCATGTAGCCAACAAAGCCCCAAAGATGCCATCAGAAGTAAAAATAAAGCCCATTGCATGAGACTGAAATAATCTTTTCTGCATGAGAGTGTGAGCCCTTCCCCGTCAGACAGCTCTTTTTCCTACCATTCTCTTAATCCCTCTCAAGAAAATATCTTGTTTATTTTCACAAAAAGAAACCACAAATCCCCTAGAGTTCATTTGAAAGAAGCATTAAACAACTAATTGCAGATAAAAGTTGCTAGAGAGGGTGCAGGATACTGCACAGCTGCCTAGAGAAGCAAACTCTCCATACTGAGGTCAGTGTGAGCATGCCTGTTTCTTGGCTGAAAAGTCATGTATGCACCATGGATGCTTGCAAGCATAAGATAATTTATGTTATTGATGAAAATGTGTTTGCAAGTAAAGTACTGGGCTTCAGAAATGTGCTGTGCTGCCTTGCAGGTTAGAAGTGGCCAGCAGAATGCACTGTACGTGCAGCACAGACATAATCTGGATCATTGCTCAATGCCCACAGGGCCAGGGTTAATAAAGCAAAAGGGAACAGAGCACCAAAGCACTGTTGATATCTGTATGTGCACCAGGGACCATTTCATTGGCTTTGTGGAGGAGTTTCTGTCATGTAATTGCTCAATATTCAAAGCAATACTTGATACTGCTTATCCAGAGATCTACAGTTCCAACCAGAAAAATACATAGACTGACAAAAAGGACAGTGTTGGGAAAGTCAGAGCAGGAGTTGCAATGAAAAAGCAACTAGCCAAAGAAAGAAATTCAGTATTCAAGCAATATGACATAAAGGTTGGTCAGGGATCTCTAATGGAACTCAAACTTTGGGTGTTTGGATAGCAAGGGTGTAATTCGGGAAGGAATTAAGGGATTCCCACTCGAACTTGAAGTGGGCTGCAAATTATTCCCATCACAAAGGTATTAATGAAGGTTATGGATCTGCCCAACATCTTGTGGCAGAGAATTAAGCAAATGTGGAGTCTGGTGAGTCCTGCATATGAAACCAGTTTCTTTCACCAGGTACCTTCTCCTTGCCTAGAACAGCACGTCAAATGCAATTTGTGAGGACACCCACGGAGGAAGAACTTGTGTCCAGGGGAAAGTTTCAAACAGGAGTAAGAAGGAAAAGGAAACTGCTGTGTCTTGGTCATGGCAGAAGTGGAGCTGGGGGTGCAGAAGGAGACAAGACTAGAGTGAGCAGGGCTGTCAAAACAACACCCAGCCATCTCTGGAGGAAAGGCCTGGACACCTCCACATTCCCTTCTCTAACACACAGGAAGGGATTTGGGGATCTGAACTAGAGGAGGTGGGAGAAGGAGGAGGAAAGAGAGACACTTGCAAGCCAGATATGAGCAGCATTGCCCTCCAGAGTCAGGTCCAGCTGGGGGAAGGAGGGAGCCTGACCAACTTGGGCTGCAGCTGTAATTGTCACAACCAGATGGTGTGACTCCCTGCCCAGCCCGAGGGCAGAAGCCTGTAGGTTTTCCTCCAGCAGCATCACAAAGACACAGAGAAACCAAGCCAGACACTGCCAGATTAGAGAGCTTTGGGACAGCCACCTAGTCACACTCATGCTGGAGGAGGAGCAGTTTGAGTCCATCTTTCATAAAGTGGCCTTCCAAGCCATGGGACAGTGGCTCACAGCCCCTCTGCTCTCCAGTACAGGCTCACAGAGGGTCTCAGCTGGCTGGCCTGGCTGGGCAGACTTCCCCAAGGAAGGGAAGGGCAGGACCTGACACAGTTTGTTTTGCACATGTTTTAATCAGAGAGCAGAGCTTCATCAGCACTCTTGTACATGCCAGAAACAGCCCTCCTACACAGAGTTGTCAGTGATGTTGAACAGAGTGAGGAGGCAAAAAGGCCCAGCCTCATACAGGCCAGAGCTGCTATTTTCAGGGTCAGATCCAGAGCCTGAGGGCTGGACTCTGACTTAGGAGATTTTCCTCTCAATTCTATTGCACAGAGTGAACAGGCTCTGCACTGTGCCGTGCCTGAGGATGGGGCAGGGGGGGACAGGAACCCCCTGCAGAAGCTTTTTATGACAGGCAGGTAAAGCTGAGGTTTTCCACAATTGCTTGAAAAAAAAAGTCTTTTGCCTGCCTTTCCTTTGCTGAGTTTGTATTTGTCCTTGTCAGCAGTGCTAGGTTGTTGTTCTACTACAGCCCAATGGCTGATGATAATAAGATAATGCAGAGTTTGGACTGCTGGGAGCTTATAATTACTTCTTTGGAAAGTAATTGTAAGTATATGTGCGTGTTCTCACACATATGCATGCACACAGATATGCACATATATATGCTTATCTATTGATACCCTGTACATCCTCTGTAAAAAACAGGGAGAGGAAAATAATACTTAAAGACACTGAATAATGAGTCACAGATTGTAGGGGCTTAACCCCTTGTGTTGCCACAAAAACCAGAAACACTTTTGCCCTCAGTAGGGTGATAAACCCAGGTTGTTCTTTGGTACTGTGGGGATCTGTGCCTCAAATAGTCACAGATTCATAGATCCTTATTTGAGATTGTATTTTTATTTCTTTTTGGCAAGAAAATATTTTTTAATTCCATTTGTAGTAATACAAAACTCCTTTTGAGCATTATAATGCTTACCACTGGTAATGATTTCTGTAATGATGAGTAGCAACATACAAGAAATACCTGCACTCTCCCCTAAAATGATGCCAGGGAATTGCTCAGGAATACTAATCATATTTTCCCATGCTTTATCACATTGAAAACAGGAAGAAATGACAGCAAAGCCAATGAGCTGGTTGTACCCCAAGACCTGCGCCCACTACCAAATCAGACCTAGGAATGCTGGTGCACAAATGGAGTTTGCCATGGGAAAAAAATCCTACTCTCAGCAGTTTCCTGGGATTGCTGTGGCGAGTGCAGGGTTTCTCATCTGCAGGTCTAATCCTGTCCAACACAAGCAGTTTAAGTACAAACTGCTAAAGATCCCCTCGCCTTCCATGGGCTCATGATCAAGTTGTAATTGCACAGCTATTGCATCTGTTTGCCTAATTAAAACCAGCTGTCTCTGTGTGAGCTCCCATCCAAGAAAGAGCTGTGCAAATACATTTTTTACTGTTAATGTAAAGAACAAATCTGTGGCCCCTGCCCTATCTGGCCCTTCAAAAGCAGCACTGATGTTTTAATTCCTTCCAAGTTCACACAAAAATGTGATCCCCAAAACAATCAGGTCCTGTCCTTTCCTACTATCCAGCACAAGGCCTGAGACATTTCCCATTTGTATGGATTTATTGCCTAGTAATTATAGTTCATGAAATCCATTCACAGTAAAGTGTGTCCTGGATACTCCCACTCATCCTGGCAAACCAAATGTTTAACATCATGAGGGGTATAAAAATATAAGCAGTCGTGTTTGAGTCACTTTTAGTACAACAGATTAGTTTGCAGGGTCTGGCAGTGTTTATAGTATAAATCACACTTTAGAGATGGGAAAATACTCTGAGATTATCTAGTTCAGCTGAGTTTTTATGTAAGTATGTATTTTCTGCTGCCTTCATCAAAACCCAAATTGAGAAACATCTTCATGTACAAGATTTCCACCACTTCCCTTTGGGATTATCCAACAATTTGACAGAAATCACTATTAGGAAATACAGCCTGACATTTAGATCTACAGTCTCCATTGCTCAGTTTTAGCATCCCATTCCCTTCCTTTCTAATATCCTTCAGTGTTCACAGCCTCCAGGTCCTTGCAGCTGGGTCAAACATCCTGTCACTGTTTGTCCCAACTCACCTGTGTGCCAGTACAGATAAGGACACTTCTCCAGCTCTGCTTCCCTTCAGGTCAGGAATCACCCTACAGCCCTTAAACATGGCTTTGTCTGCAGCAGAGGAAAAAAAGGATTGCTAAGGACTGGTCAGTGGCCAAATAGAACAGGTATGCTCACATAAAGGAGCCACTTCCAGTATTTTGAATGATTTCAATTTTAATAGGTGTTTTTCCCTTCTGGTAATGGTTCAATCACCTTTCCCTTAGCTGAACCACTCCCCTGACAAGAAAACAGGAGCAACCAACCGAGACGTGTTTGGAGCTAAAGGCAGCTGCTGTTTACTTGCCTATTTTGCTTTCTCACAGAAGTGCTCGGTACGTTGTGGCCTTGACGCTGAGCAAGGAGAGACTGTGTGCATGGGGCATGGAAAGGGCATATTCCCCTCCTTGGCAGGAGGCCCTTGGCAGCAGCAGCAGCAGCAGCTTCAGGCACAGTTCAGAGCCCTGACTTCCTCCTGCTGACCCCTGCTTTCTGCACCGGCCCCTCTGCTCTGCCGTGCCCTTGGTGGGGACAGCGGAGCTGGGGCCTGGCTGAAGGCAGCTCAGAATTCCCACTGACTCCTCTGGGGCCAGGATTTCATTTTAAATGACCGTTCTCCAGAAGCAATGAAGGATTAAAACTGTGCCACATGAGTGCACTGGTTAAAATGGAAGACTTGCTAAGCAGTTGCAGGGTCCAAAAAGAGTTACTGAGGGTCAAGTTTCCAGTTCAGTGAACCCTGTCAGCTGTCCCAGGGCACTGCCTCACTTGGGACAACAGACACACACACCAAGTTAGAGGCTGAGATTTCCAAAACTCAGGGCATTGGACACATATCCTGACTGGGAATCAGATTCCTACCAGATCCAAGCCCAGAAAGGCACACACTGTCCTCCAAGTTCAGAATCAGGTTTTCTGGATCTGTCAATGCCTGGCATTGCCACAGTACCTGCAACAGCTCCACTCAACACCACAGCCCACAGAGGTTCCAGGTCTGCTGAGAGCCACGTGCTGCTCCCAGCAGAGCCATGCTGACAGGTGCAGCCACTGCTTTGGTGGCCACAGGGCTGCATTGCTCCCTCTGCATCACTACTTTTCGGCACAGAGGAAGCTGGCAGCAAAGACATCAGGGAGTGACTGAGATTAGTGGAAAGGGAAGCAATGAAAGGAAAATCCAAGGCAAGGAGAAAATCTTTCCCTTTCAGACTGTCTGACCTCTTAGGAGTTGGATATCTACATGCTCATACCACTTGTATATAAAAAAAGGCAGCTTAAGGTGCACATCATGGAATTACCTGTGTTATTTTACATATGCAGAGATATCTTGCAGCAAGCACTGAAATGTTTCATTGCCAACAATTTAGCCATATTTTTAAAAAGTGCAGAACAGAATATCTCTTTAAAAATGACTGAAACAAGTGTCTGGCCAAACTAGATAGCCTTGTCCTTCTTTTACTGAGAGCAAAGCTCCTGCTTGATCATCTTACAACATGCAGTAACCTGCAGCTGGGAGAAGAATAAACCCCTTCTCACAGAGCTGAAGTGCTTATAAAACAGTGACTTGCAGCAATAGTAGAACAAACACAATATCAGGTTCAGCTACTTCTGTGCCTACTTTCCGTGTGTGGAAATGTCACCAGCTGGACAAGGTTGGCACACAAGCAGAAAAGCACCTCAGCCCTTTGTACAAACTCCTGCTCCTGAGGAATTTCCCTTCTTAGTCCCCAAAACACATATCTCCAAGGAGGCAAAATGCTGTTTTCCTCACCTTAGCACCTTCAAAAGGGCCCAGATGAGGCAGGGTGTAAGAAGCCAGAATGCCACAGAGCCAGTGTTGAGCTGAGCTCCTGCTGAGAGCCTGCAGCAGAGCTGGTCCTACCAGCACAGCACAAGCATGGGTGTGTGCCAAAACCCCTATTTTGACAAAACAAGACCTATCTGTACAGAGCTCTACAGAGCTAGGAGGTTTTCCATGGTGCCTGCAAACCAAATGCCCTCCACTTCTGTCTTAGGCTTAGTCCTCTGATTGTTACTCTGAACATGTACCACAAAATGCCTCTGCTGCGCTGGGATCCCAGTTGTACAGGATGGAAAGCTCTTAAGATAAAAATTTCTAAGGTTTAAATAAAAAACCATACTGAATGCAAAGCTGAATTCAGTTCAAGGTCAGAGTTTTTCTTGTTCAACATATCAGACCACAACATCATTTGTAGCATGAATATGTCAGTCAAAAATTCTGCAGTTTTCTGGAATTGCAATGGCCTTGGCCCTTTGCAATGTGCACCTCTCTCCTGGGAGAGTGCAGTGTGAAGATCTACGCAGTGTCCTGTCATCTCTGCAAGGTATTTCATCAGTCACCAGGCTGTTCTGCAATGTGCTTAACAGCAATATTGTGTAAGCTCAAAGAAAGTGAAGGCAAAGAGCAACTTTGGTAATCCCTGGCCAGGCCACTGAAGGTGATGAAGTCTGGCAATGGTCCTGCCATTCAGCCACATTAAAGGTGCTGATTCGATATTTGCCAAGAGTTTTGCAGGTGTTTGTAGTGCTGAACCAAGGAAGCAAAGGCTCTGAAAAGACATGGATGTAAGCTCTTTTACTGCATCAAGCTGGTTGACTAAATACAGAAAACAGTATAAAATTTCATATCTGTGTTTCTTCTTTGCTGGAGCTAATACTTCTTGATAAAATTTTGGGTTTTAATACCTTTATCAAAAAAAAGGTAATCAACAGTAATCATAATCAATACTTTGTAAAAGAACAGCCAAGGGAGCTGAGCTCGAGGGAATGGATTTAATCAGCTTCATTGACATTTGGCCTGGTTAATATAACTGGAACTGATCTCCTGTCTTGTTTAAGGAAGGAAAGTCTTGCCAACTCAGCACCAGCAAACCCCAGACTGTTCAGCCAGTCTTAACATTAGATCAGGGAGGGGGAAAAAAACCAACAAACCACCAACACCAAACCACGTTTGTCTTGTGCTTCCACAAAGCTTTCTCCTGCTCTGAATGACACTGCAAGAGCTGACAGTGGCTCCCTCCTGCCCACAGGATTTTGGTTAAAAAACACCTCACTTTGCTCTCTGGAAATTGATACATTAAGGTAATTCACACTTGAACATGAGATGGGGTCTACAGCCTTCATCTTCCTTTCATTCCCCCACGCACAGTGGGGTGTCTTTTCATGCTGCTCTTCCAGTTTGAGGGATAAACAGCAAAAGCCATAGTTTCCAGGAGCAGAGGCAATGCATCCAGACAGGAACCACTCCGTGCAAGCCACCTGGCAGGACACTCATGCTGCCCTGAATGGGAACTTGGATTGTTTTCACATGGTAAATGCACGTGAGGATTGTTCCAATGAAAGGTGCAGCAGCCCCATATTGATCTCCCTAACAGACAACAGCAGCACAAGGTGCCCTGGCCCTGACCCCAGGGCTACCCACTCTGGCTGAGCACTGGGCCCCTCCAGGGCCAAAGCCAGCACAGAGGGCAGGTAATGTCACCACTCTGATGACCAGACAGAGGACATTCATTGATTGGGTAGGTGAACTCAATCCCATCAACAAAAAGGTAATTTTGTTTAACACTGCTGAACATCTCCAAAGGACTTCTTAAGGATCATTACCTGGCATTGCAAACCATGGAGGAAGTCTGTACAGTGGGTGCTTTTTATGGAAGGATGGCATTAGGGCTGGCCTCTGGCAACTCATGCAGCAGCATCCTGCCTGCTCTGAGGATGCTGCAGACAGCAATACTCACTTACCGACCATAGACAAGGATGCAAGCACCCCACAGAAAAACCTTGCCTTTAACAAAGGTTAAAGCAACTCAAAGCTGAATCAAACATTTTGTGCTGAGATACAAAGTCTTTTTGGCTCTAGATAACCAGTGCTAATAATATAGATTTTATTTTATGATGATGTTGCAAAGTCATGATAGTTCAGACCGTTTCTGGGTGAAATGAGCCCAGTTCAGCTCAGAGAGGGCTTCAGGCAATGAAAGCCCAAAAGCAGTTGCCTTTAGGCAGAGCCCTGGCTTGTAACTTCAGCTGCAGGGCCAAGGTTTGGCAATCCTAAAACAAAGGCTGGCTTTCAAAAATGGCTCTTTCCAGTTGAGAAACAAACCATGTTTCTGCCATCCTCCCAACAGCACAGTGGTAAAAAGGTGTTTCACAGACAGTCTTGGAGACAAGATTCCCCACATTAAAGACTTACAGTCAAAATAAAAAGCTAAAGAAATAAGAGAACACAAAAGAGGAAAAAATGGAAAAAATTAAAAAGCAACTGGAGTGCGCTGATTTGGGTCCTTTGGGACACTCTGCCAGAGCTGTCCTGGGGACTGGCAGATAATCCCAGAGCTTTGACTCTGAATACTTCTGCCAGCAGCATCCTTTGGTCAGAGGAACAAAATAGTCAAACACCTCAAAAGGGGCTGCCAAAGGCATTTGGATTCCCTTGTGACTAATTACAGATTTTAAAGCTGTTGAGGGAGCGGGTGTTTCCCCATTAATAAAATTATAATTGTATAACTCCACACCCCCTTCCTTTCTAATGCAGTGCACATAGGGAACCTCATACATCAACTACAAAGTGCGCATTGTTCTGTGTCAGCAGATAAATAATTTGCCATCTGAAGACTTGGAAGCTGTTCTCTTAGCTCAGGATTATTGTTCCATTTGAAGCATGAAGTTGGCAGCTTTACTTTCTTCTTCTTTTCAAGAGAATTGGATCGTTCTAAGACTTGAGTGACTTCCAGGCTAATAACTCACCAAGATATTTGTGTGAGCACACACATGCATTCTCTGGAAGGAGTTAGGTGGAGAGGTGATTTCATTTGTCTTTTATTGTCATGCATTCTTAACGATATACTCTTTAAAAAAAGCCCATAGTGTTGAAACTGTTGCCTCTTGAATTTCTTTCAGTCATCTTTAAAATCTTTGATGCTCTATCAGCCAAAAGCTTCAAGGGAGGAGGAAAGGGCTGTGCTCCTGTTTGAGGGTTTGTTTTGTTTTGCTTAAAAAAACCCAAAAAAACCAAAAGTATGGGAGGTATTTTTTTAACACACATCTGACCAGGGTGTCGCTTTGTGGTCATGTCTGTCCATTATGACAGCCTGCCCCTTGCTAGACTGCTGCAACAATCAAAGAAACACATGTTTTCTAGCAGGCATGGATGGACTGGTCTCATACCCCATTTTTCAAAGAGGAAGTCCAGATCATTATCCAGTAGCCCCATTCCTAATTTTCAGTAGTCCAGAAAAACAAAAAATCAATATAAACCTCCATCAAGAGAGCAAATTTCCAATGTGTTTATGCTTTCATTTGGTACTCTTAATAGTAATTAAATTCTCTTGAAGAAGAAGTATGTTTTTCATTGACTTCAGCAGGCTTTGGATGAGAAACAGTCTGGAGGTTTTTGACAAAATGTTATTTTGACAGAAAATGCAGACTTGCTAAAATTGAAACAGTTCCTGGGAATAGCTTTCACAGTGACAGCTCAGTGAAAACGCTGTTGTTATCTCAGGTCCACAATGTACTTTTCAGAACCAGAGCTGGAAGAGAAAACATGAAGTAGCAAAGTGCTCTTGGCCAGGCCATCCACCCTGAGGCAGCAGGCTGAGTTGGGTTCAGACTGTGGATTTAAACACCTCTCAGCTCCTCCAAGAGAATCCAAATTACTGGGGCTTTAACTAGTTATAATGGGCTGCCTCTCCTCTCCAGCCTGGGAGCTGTCAGTCCATCTCAGCACGGAGCAGGACTATTTTTTGAAGGTTTCAAGTGTTCTTCAGGATAGGAAAAAGCGTTTCCTCCCAGCTGTACTTTAAATTGGGCCATAAAGCTTTACATTTAGAAATGCTTGTGAAACATGACTCAAACAAGATGCCCTCGGGGCTGCACAGTAAAGACAACAGCAGCTCTGCCACGAGCTTCGATGAGCACTCAGCTGTACATTTGCAGCTCCACATTTCATTAAAATATTTATACCTCTCTAAGAAAGAGTGGGAACATTCTACCTAGAAAGAAAAATGTGTGTAGTGCTCACAGGCTCATTCTAGACCTCTGCCTGTATCAGGGATGGAGATGCAATTGCCCCAGCAAAGAAAAAATTACCTTGAAAATCAGAGAATTCAAACACGGTTAAGACAAACATCCAGAGAAGTAAACAGAACTAAGGAGGTTTCTATTGCTGCAAAAACAAGTGGCCAAAACCTCATTTGGTATTAAGTGGCATACTTGCTGTGAATTCAAGAAGGTGATATTGATTTATACCTGCTTAGAAGTCATCACAAAAAGGGTTTGTAAAATAGAACCAACATTCAGGGGAAATTGGAATATTTTAAGTCTGGAAGAGGTCCAAGAAGAAAGGACCTTCTAGCCAGAAGCTGTATGTGAAAGGGACAGAAAGAAGCAGCTGAGATCTGGCATGGAGCTGTGTCCCATGTTCAGCACGTGCTGAAAGGGGGCACAGAGGAGCTCTGTCCTTGCAGGAGTCAGCCTGTGCCACACCTCAGACACTGCACACCGAGGGCACAACTACAGAGTGCACAGAGATAACTGCAAGAATAACAAACCAGTCTGTTTGCTCTCTTAAAACAACATCACTGAATGGCTCAGCACATGTCAGAAGAGGGCACAAAATTTAAGGTTTGTTGGTTTGTTGTGTTGGGTTTTTTTAACGGCGCACAAGAGCCCCTGGCTTGGAATGGGGTTGCGCAAGGATTGCATTAAACCCTGTGGTACATTTCCAAGCCTTGTTTGTCTGAACAATTGACTCTGAGCACAGACACTTATCAATAGAAGCCTAAGCAAATTTCAGAACAAGCTTTCATTTTTTTTTTTTTTCTGACTTGAACATCAAGGTCTTCCAGGGCTGCAGTTGCTGTAGCAACAGAAAGGAGCTCATTAAATGATCAGCCTGAAGGCCAAAGCTATCAGAGTTAAAATGACCAAAAGTTAATATTTAACCTAAATTCTCTTATTTGTTTAAAAACATGCATTAGCTTGTATTAGCAGCTGCCTCATGGACCTACTTCAAAAATAAATGTAGAACCATGAGATGACCAAAATTTTCATACATGTCCCAAAATAATGTCCAGTTCCTCAGTGGGGCAGGCTCTGAAAGCTGCTTCCTACCAGAAATCATGCAACATCATACTTAGGTAGAGACCTATTTCCTCTGATCTTTTGTGTCTGACAGTCACTTGTCACTTAAATGATTTCCACAGTTTATTGGCATTATACATTATTTTGTTTTAAGAGCTAAAGAAAAGGAGCATGATCCTTTTTTGGCTTCACTAGATTCTGTCCTTTGGACAACCGTTCCAGGGGCGAGTTATGCTTTGCCTTGGGCCCAGCAGGCAGAACCAAATGGAAATAGATTGCTGTGGCAAAATTACATGACCTGTCCCCTACTATTGCTTAAACATGTCTAGCCTGCCTCAGTGCTGTTTCAAATGCCTGGCAGGCCACTCTTTGCACAGTTTTCAGTCTAGCTGCTGGTTTTCTTCAATGAAATATCATCTGTGGACAGCCAGGAGGGACCTATTAACATGGGCTGCTTTAGGCTTGTCCACCAGCAGAGCAAGAACACATTAAAGATGGCCCTCACTTGGTCAGCTCCTGCTTTAGGAGCATACACATTTTCTTCAGTTCACAGACACCAAAGGACCTCAGCAGACCATGGCTTTCAGTGACTTCTTGTGGCTTCATGGCCAGACCAGGTCCCACATGTCTCTGACAACACCCATCCCAACTGAACATAACTTTTAATGAAAATACTAGGAGGAAAATATACCTCTCTAGTTCCTACTAGCAGTCCTGGGTCAAAGAAGGGTTCTGCCAGCCCTGGATGTATTCCTCTGTCTACAGTTTCTTTTTGGGAGATCTCATGGCAGGTAGCAGCTGCTGACACAAATCATTTACACACAACCAGAAATTAGTTGGACAGTAATGTTCAAGTCTGCCCTGTCCCAAGGTAAAGGCAGTTTCTCAGGACAGATAGGGCATGGCAATCCTCATGGGATTTCTCCAGGCTACTCAAGACTTTTAATACACAGAAGAAATGACAGTTCACTGCCATTTGTGACCTAATTAAACATCATTTTGTGATTCTGATTAAACAGCAGCCGATCCCAGGCAGAAAAATGCAGGTCATGCAACCAAGTGCAGTGACATACACATCACTGAATCACAGTACTTTCTTACACTTCTGATCCTCCTTCCCCTAGTGGGAATCCTCCTTTTGTCACTCTGGTGTCAAATCCAGAGTGAAGACCACATGGATAAATCCAACATTCAGGTTTTGCACATTAATGATCAGCAAAATCACCATTTAAGTAAAGCTGTGAAGCTGATTATGTTACCCAACAGCTTCACAATCTTTATTGCCAGTGCTGATGGAGTGGGAGGACCCAAAGCTTTCTAAATATGTTGAAGGAGCCCAGCCCAGTTGTAACTGCCTGTCCTGGGCTCCATTTTCAGGCTTGAACCCAACATTGCCTTTGCACCAAGACAGCTGGAGGCAGTGGGGTGGGAGGGTAGGTCCTAATCCAGTGCAAGACTATTTGTTTAATTCTAAAGAGGTATCATCCTTAATTAAACTGTTGGGTCTCTTGCAGAGCTAGAAAGCAGTGTGGAAAGACCTGAGACACCCACCCACACATCTTAACGTGTCCCAGTTTTTTTTTTTTTGTTATCCTATTGCCCCTTGTTCAGCATGTTTCAGCTGACCCTGTGATGGAGCAGAAATAGCAGTGTGGCTGGCAGGGTGGTACCACAGCTTGCAAACAGGAATGGGAAGGAAGAACAGGAGCCATCGTGATGGATGCATCCACTTGGAGTTTTTTCAGCCACCCTGACCTCGCAGCACAGGAACAGCACTTGTCATCATGAGACCCTGATCTTCCCTTCCCAGAGACCCTCTGCCAGGGCCTGGCCTGCCTTGGGCACACTCTTCCCTCAGCTTCCTCCTGTATCTCCTTCATCCTTTACCCCTATATTCAGCTTTGACACAAATGACCATGAAACCAGCCAGGAGAGGTTTGCTTGAATCACCTTTGCACTGATGCTGTGAAAGAAGTGCTCTGCAAGTCAGCAGAGATATTTCTGCATGGGTAAGGCATTCTCTGAGCCCCCCAAACAGTAAGCCCCAGAAAACAAATAAATAAAATAATAATTTTAAAATCCTCCACGAAACGAAGCACAACAGCAAAGGTGAGCTTTGGTGGTGGTATCTTCCAGCTGCTTTCTCCAAGCTGCACACTCCAAGGAGGAAATGCATTTGGACTTTACACAGGTACAGTCAGCATGGAGAGAGGCTGGGGAGGATTTCTTGCCTGTCCCATCTCTGAAATGTTTGTATACTCCCCTCTATGATCCAACTGCAGCCTGCACATCTGCAGCTGTCAGGGACTCATCTCTCTCCCTGTGCTTGGTAATCTGAGGCTCTGCAAGCCAGCAGGAGCTGCTCCCCTCGCTGCCTTCCTAAGGCAACACTTGCTCAGCAAACACAAATATGTTTACTGTGGAAACTTTGTACTTGCCTTACTGCCCTCGCTCTTTGCCAGGTGTTTTTCTTTTTATACCCAGAGGAGATGCAGAGCCATGTTCTAATATAGAAATATAGGTTCATGTGCATGTGTTTATTAATAAACAGGTGGGCAAATCTATTTGCTTACTGCCTCATTTGAGTGATTTATTTAGTTATTTTTAGACTTGGTAGCTGTACAGCCTCAAAGCAGCAACATCAACGGCTGACTATTGTAATATATTGAAGCTACATTCAAGACTGATTTTTCCAGAGAGAGAAAAGAAAAAAAAGGGAAAAAAAAAAGAAGAAAAAAAAAAGAAGACATAGCTATAAGGGCAGCCAGCACAAATCAGCCCTGCTTTCAATTCACCAATTTTAATGTTGCTGTCATTATTGTCTTCCCTAATGGTACCCTGGGGATAAGCTGGAAAGAAATTCAGTGCCCAGGTGTACCAGGACCCCCTCAAAGGGCTGCAGTAGAATCATGTCTGGGCATCCTGATTGCATTGCTTAGAGCAGCAACCTTCTCTACTATCTATGGGAATATATATACACATGTGAGAGGCCATGGTTTTATCTTCTGCTATAAAAGGAGCTTGAGATATGGCTTTTGTACCCCCAGCTTCAGGGGGCATCAGAAGCAGACCAGACAGCCCATGAGAAAGCCACACAAAGCAGAAGGGAAGGAGAAGTTGGTGCCAATGTAAAACAAGGGGCTCCAGCCCCTGCTATCTGTCCCCTTCTTCCCCCATAAGAAATCTTGAGAGATGCTGGGCATTCAACCCAAAGAAATCCTCATCCCACTGAGACCTGGCTGCTTAGGGATCCTCCCACCAATAAAAACCCCCTTGAAAAACCCACTCAAAAGTTTCAAAACACAGAGGGTGAAATGCAAAGAAAGAAGATGAAATGCAAAGCCTCCATTTCTGGGGTACTGCTTTCACTTCCTGAGGATGGAATCCTACCCAGATCCATGAGGACACACCACAAGGAGGGGGCCTAACACAGCACAGCCAGACAAGAAGCACTGATGAGATGCAAGAGCTCCTGAATGGTTATGGGTCAATCAGGGTCCCCCAAAAGCTTTTGCTTTGACAAGACCATTCTTGCTGGCTCCTGGACCCTGTCTCCCTCTGAAAACTGTACAGAGCCTCCCCAAGGTGTCTGCCCTGGGTTTTGGATCCCTCTGGGGATGCAGACAGAGCTGAAGAGGCACTTTCACTGTTTTGAGCATCCTCCTGCTGCCCTGTTGCAACAAGCAGAGTTGCTTGTCAACTCCAGCCAAATAAGCAAGCATAAATGCCAGTAAAACAAAACATTGCATACATCCCTCATCTGGAAATTATTTTTGTTTGTATTTATGTTCCCAGATGTTGTCAGGGTGATGTCTGGGCTCAAGCCCACACGTGGAAAAATCTGGACTGTGCCCTGTACTAGGAAACTCTCTAGCTCAGAGGCAAAACTGTGTTTGCTCCTCCTTGCCTCACAAAAAACAGCCTGTGTGCTTGTCTTTGTGGTTCAGAGCACAGCCTCTTTAATCCAGAGAAGAAGAAAATACACTGGAGAAGGAGGAAGCCCTCTCTTGTGTGCCAGGAGAAGAAAAATGAGAACAGGTCCAGAAAGGAGCATGATCCCCTGAGTCATGATTTTTGGCACAGCCTAGGCTCAGCCACCTGAGCTGAGCCAGGGCCCTATCCTACACCCTTGAGCAGAGCCAAACACAAACAGGACACTAAGCTCAAACACCTCACTGAGGGAGCACCACAACTTCCTGCCAGCCAAGCACAATTCATCATTGCCTGGGTTTAAACACCAGCAAACAGGCTTTATCCACCAGCCCCAAGCCCCTTTCACACCTGAATGGAGCCCCTTTTCTCAAAAAAACCCCAAAAGTTTCAACCATGTCAATCTCAGCCTTCCCTACACAGTACCTGCTGAAGGTTCATTCCTCAAAGCAGCTCACTGCACAGCCCAGCTGCTCCTTGCTGTAGTCTCCCTCCTTGATCACTCCCTGAAGGTGTCTACACCCAAACTCCCTCCCTAGCCAGCCATGAGCACCCCATCACCATCCCACCCCTCACCTGGGCTCCTCAGCTGAGACCTGGGATTAAACCCAGGCCCAGGTGAGGCTCCCAGCTCCCTCCCAGATCAGCCCAGCAAGCAGAGTCATTAGCCCTGGGGAGGGAGGGCTGCATCAGCACAAACTGAGCATGAAGGCGTGGCTCTGACAAATTCAGTGAGGCTTTTGCCATCACTGACAGAGATGAGACTTCACCTGGGTCAGAGTTCTTTTTTTGTGGCTCTCTGCACCCAGAGCCTGAACAGGAGAGGCTCCAAATCCCTGTGCTGCTGCTTGTCAGGCTCCCACATTAAACATGAGGCAGGACATCAAAAGCTGCTGTTCCACCTTTAGCAAGGAGGCCCACCTCTGTTCTTCTGCCCATCCAAAAAATTAGGGGAGCAAATGTCTCTGCATTGCCCCAGTACAGCTGAGCAAACATAGCAAAGCATGGCAGACAATGACTGACCTTAGGAATGACTGGGAATATGACCTTGAATATTTAAACACCTTCTCTCTCCAGAGTTTTTGCTGACATAGTCTTAACTATGGCTTCATGTGGAGTCTTCAAGGGCAAACTTAGAGAAGATCCCACTCCTCATTGTCTCTGCACAGTTGTGTGGCCACAAGTCCCCAAACAGCACTTCACTTAAATAAACCCCCAGCTGGCTGCCATGTTTTGCACTAGGAACTTTATTTGTCTTTAACATTAGCTCAGTCATAGAGCCCTTCTGACAAAATCACCACTTCTTCATTTCACAAGGGGAGTCTCAGTGGAAAGAAAATGAGGAAGAAGGAGCACCACCTCAAACCACCCAACATGGGCAGGTGTGGATGTTGCATTGCCACCGTGAGGGACCAACAGACCAGCACAGCCAGCAGCCACAGTGACTGCCTGCCACCACATCACCAGTCCTGCTGTGTCTCTTGCCTCCCTTGCTCTTTTGGTGAACGCTTTAATTTTTTTTCTAATGAGAAAGAATTTATTTCTTTTCTCAACAGCCCCAAATGTGCTTTGTAAGTCCTGTGCATCTTGTTAAACTGCCAGCTGACTCAGGCTATTAGCTTTGCAAATACTCTGCAGAGACCCTACTTGCAAGGCTTCTCTGTGGGTTACAAACACCTCCTTAGTCACTACAAGGTAGAAACCTCTCTCTGCCAACAGCATATCACTCTAGCTAGTGACTTGTTATTTGTTGATCAAACAAACTGCCTGGAAAGCAATAATTAGAACTTATCACAACAAGGAGTATAGTTTATTAATTCCCACACAAATTATCTAGTTCCAGAAGTTGAATAAAAGAGCAGGATAAACCACATAGATTACATTGGACTAGTTCTTCTGTACTATCTTATGCACTCTAAATGCACTCTTATGCAATGTAAAATGTTTGGGTTAATAGATAACAGCTCGTGCATCAGCAGGTAATTCTCTTTAGAACAAATGTGTTTGAGAACAGTAAGCTGAAAGTATCAAAGTTAAGGAGGAAAGATTGTAGGTAGATGTTTAGGAAGGTGGTAGAAGATGCAGGTGGAATTTTAGTGCAAGGAAACCTCTGAGGGTGCTAATCAGCCTCCTCTTGGTCACACCAAAAGGGTGACAGCTTCAGCAGCATGGAAGTGCTTCATGGGGCGATAAAGGCAAGAAAAAACCTGAGCTGAATTTCTTGCTACTTGCTGTGGGAGTCAACAAGTTTCCCCAGAAGATGAAGAACATGACCCCGTCTTTCAGAGGTCACCAAGGGCCATTGCAATGACTCAGAAGTCACAAGCAGATACAGCCAAGTTGCTCCCCTTCTGCTCCCCAGGTCCTGCAGAAGCTGCAAGGGCTACACCTGCACCAACATCACTCCTGCTACATCAGCAAATAAACGTGTTTCTCATTCCTTGCATTTCACCTCATGCAAGTCTTAAGCCTGTCCAGAGGGCTACAAAGCATCCCCACTTCTCCCCCAGTNCCTTAAGCCTGTCCAGAAGCATCCCCACTTCTCCCCCAGTGCTCATCCATACATCAGTGTGTAGATGGCTCCAAATGGCTCCAAATCATTAAGCTGTGGTTGACATCTGGGTCTGAGGAGGAACTGGTGCATTTGGACTTCCTCAACAGCTCTGCCACAAGCTCCCCAAGGACTATTGGTCAAATAATTTAAATCCTTTTTCTGACTTTGCACAGTGAAGATGACAACTGTTCTTCGAGGGGCAAGAAAAACTTAATTTCCCACTGAGAAGTGTGTTCAGCTCCTCAGCTGGAAGATGCTAGAGAGCTGCCAAATACCATTATTGATTTAGAACAGCTAATTTGATTCAATGAGATTGGCATGAAAATGCAGAAGCAAAGCTAGGAAGGTGGCTCCAGCTCTTCCTGGATTCATGGTCCTCCACCCTCCAGGGATCAGTCACAGGGTATCAGGTAACTTTCATGAAGTCATCAGGACCAATTCTAACTCGGTAATCTCTCCTCTAGGCATAACAGAGATTGATTCACATTAAACTTTGATGGCTATTATTGATCTCAATCCTGGATTATCTACCAGGCAGTGCCAGGGACACTGAGTGAGGGGTTAGTCCTCAGGAGCTCAGGCAGGGCAGTGCTGGAGAAGGGCAATTGGAGCTTCAGTACCAAACAAAATCCACCCAATGCCTTACTAATGTGTGTTTATTTATCAGCTGTTGGAATACCAATACCCTGCAAGGAGACTAAAGGTCTGGGTGGCAGGTAAATGAACACCCTCCAGTTGTGCCATTAATTCCTAAGGAGCAAGTGGGAGAGTTTACCAGCAAACTTGTCAGCTGTAACTAACTTGGTTTTCTGAGAGGGGACAGATTGCTCATCATCCTGAGCTCCCCTTCCAGCCAAAGTGGACCTGCCCCAGGAGCATCTGCCCCTTTCAGCAGTGGTGAGCCCACACCAGAGGCCATTTCTACATCAGAAAGGCAGAGGTCTCATTACAGCATGGGGCTTCCCACATCAGCCCTGTCCCTGGATGCCCACAGGCACTTCCCAGTTCCATGGGGACACAGTGTCCCAGTCAGACCCAAGAACCAGCACAGGGGAGCTGAGCTCCAGCACGGGCAGGGGTCCATGGGGCCGCTTGCTCCAGCGCTGCCACCGTCAGCACAGCCCGGGTGTTGTTCCAGCCATGCTGGCTGCAGGATCACTGTTCTGACATAACAAAATTTCCAAACCCTTTGCCCTCCCTGATGCATTATCTGCCACCAGGGACTCAGGATCTGAATGAATCTAGCTCCAGCCAACTCTCTGAGGTCCAGAACATGTTGTCCATGGAAAAACAACACACACCAGAGAAACAAAAAGTGAGAGACTACCTGGCTGCTGTTTATAGACTTCTCAGAAAAAGTCAGCAGTCAACAGCCAAACTTAAATATTCACGTCACTCCCTTATGGAAGGTGAGTTTTTAAATGCCTGGACACTTGTCAGCCCAATAGCCCAATTCCTGTATTTGCAACCAAAATGTTGGAATAAGTAGCAGGGCTTATGCTGGGGCCCACTGGACTCAGTAGGAAAAGCAGATGCCAGAATCTTTTTTAGGCACATAACAGTAATTCCTTTTACTTCTCTTTTTGTGGGCTACTGGACTCCACCCTCAGTCACATGCAAAACAATTCCTGGGTAGATTTTTCTACTAAATGCCTTGGACTGCTTATGGAGCTTCCTGGTTTATATGGATAAATACTATTTCTGCTTTGGAAAGTGCTAAGAATCCCTAGAGTCCACTCCAAGAATCAGCTACAGATTCAGGAGAAAAGCAGTATCGTACACGGAAGGGACCTGAGGGACCGAGAAATCCCCAACCCTTCTCTTCGTGACTGCCAATGGTCCAAGGCACAACCCTCTGATTATTATTCACTAGACCTCCTGATGTAAAGCTGCTGTTGCCCCAGAGCAGTGCACAGCAGCTGCTCTGACGCTGGCTGCCAGCTCAGAGCTCTCTCCTGCGCAAGCAGAGCCCTTTCTGCAAAAAGAGCCCATCTTTCTCTTTTTACTGGAAAAGACAGAACAGTGCCTCTTACGCCATAACTTGCTCCAGCTTCTGTTTTCCTTCCTCAGCTCCCTTACAGAAAACCATAGGCCACATTCACCTCTATTTTCTCTCCCTATCAGGATGCTTTTGAATCCAACATGAGCAGGGCAAGGGTTACCAGATGCACACCAGTGTGAGCAAGAGGAGAGCTGGCCTTCCCAACAGTCACTTGTCACTCCTGTATTCCACTCCACCTAATACTTTGTCTTTCTGTGCTTGGGCAAAGATGCAAATGCTGCCCTCTTCTCGTGATGGCCAAGCCCTTGTCAGATGTTGCTCTAGTCTTCAGGATGGTTTGAACAGTCTGGGGCTCAGTGAGATGCTGGCCAAGGCACACACGCTCCGCAGGCAGGATGGGTGAGCTGATGAAAGCTCTCTGCAATAGACTTCTCCAAGAGCTAAGAGGTTCCTCCAGCCTTATCTCTTTAGGAGATCAAGTACTTACATGCACTTTGAGCCAGCCTAACCACAAAACTATCAGAAAAGTAGAGCATAGTAGAGAACATGGCAAGAGATGAAGGATGTGCTCCAGCTCCAGCTGGAGGAAGACCTGCACTGATCTGGCAGAGCAGATGAAAGCTTAGACCTGTGAGACACTGAGCACTGAGGAGCTGCAAACCTCATGATCTGGATGATTTAACCAGAAGAGACATTATGTTTTAACCCTTTGAATATTCTTCAATACCTATTTTTCACACATCACATACCTTCAGACACCTCCCGCCCCACCCACCCCTCGCACACCCCCCAAAAAATAGACAAGAACAAAACTAAGACCCATGGAACAAGAGATTAAAAGCCACAAAAACACAAATGTCCCAGCAGGAATGAGCAAGGGAAGCAAAGGACCTTTGGGATTTGCAGTTCCTGCCTTAGCTGGGAAATTTTTCCCCTGGATAAACCATGGCAGTCACTGTCTTTGGCTTGTGCTGAAGCCAGTGGGAGCTCAGCATAACTCATTCTTTAAGAGCAACGTCTCTGAATAACAAGCAAGCATGGCATGGCAATTGCTGAACTGAGTGAATAACGGGTTTCATAGGTGCTGTCAAAAGGAAAATCCCAGCTGGCTCCAAAGAGCTTTCTATGTGTGTTGGCAGGTCCTTGGTATTTCTCCCAGATGGGGAGGGCAGGTCCCAGCCGAGAGCCGGGTACAGCACATCCAGGCTTACATAACCCAAGGGGCCCAGGGTAATCATTAACGCTGGATTACTGCCACTGCCTTTGTGCTGGAGTCACCTGGTTGTTTGGATTAAATGTACAGTGGCCATTTAGACAAGGAGAAGGCTCCTGGCACAAGGACTTCAGTGAAAACAACCCCCAGGGAGGGTGGGAAGCAGAAGACTGTTGCAAATATCACAGGATCTAAACTCAAGCACTCCCCCAGGGAGCCAGAGTTGCTGCCTTCCATCACAACACCCTGCTCCACGGGCTGGTTTGCTTTCCACAGGGGTGCAGCTCTCCCCAAAACCACCAGGGTAAAAAGCCCCCACCTAACACAGGTCACGGGGGCAGAACTCTTCCTAGGAAGCTTTGCCTTGGTGACTCTCACGTGTGGCACACCAGCAAGCACGATCTCGTTCCTCTCCCCTTGGCATCCTTTCCAAAAGCATGCATTATCAGTGCAACCTGACTTTACCTATGTCCTGTCCTTATCCTGCTTTGCTTATCTGATGTCTCACGTGTCCCATTACTCTTTGCCTCCTGTAACCTGCTGTGTGTTACTGGCATGTGGTCTGTGCCACTGTCTGGGGCAAAGGAGATTTAGGACTTCTTGGTTCCGCTCCCATTTCCCCTCTGTGTGGTTCTGTGGTCTCAGACACATCACTCCACTGCACTATGTTTAGCCACAGGTCACAGAAGTCAGGTCACCTTACAGAAAGATCACTTTACTCCTATTCCTCCTGCTTAGTCCTTATCTCGAGTACAACCTCCCCAGCTGACAGCTCCTTACCTCTCCTAACACTACTCCTTCACCATTAGCTCTGACAAAGGGACTACAAACCTTTTAAAAACATACAAAGTTCTGGCAAGCATTAGGAACCAGATCATGATCCTTTTGTGAAGGCTGTACCTCTGCACACATGTCCACTCACACCTCAGAAACCAAATTACAGAGGTTTGGAGTCACTGAGACTTAGGCATATGTGTAACCATGCAATGCTGTGCTTTGCCATGTAGAGTTGCTGAAGCTGGGACAACTTATCCAGTTGTGGCACCAAAACACTTAAATATATGTTTATCTTCAGGTGGATTAAGTCAGGCTTAAGGCAAGGCCACATTTTTTTCATGAATCTGCAAAGCCCAGCCAGGCCAGTAATTCCACATAAAACAAACATCAAAATCTCTTTTGGAAATTTCTACTTTTTTGGGACAAAACTCAGGAAATGTCAATCATTTCAAGCAGAACTAACTCTGCTTTCACAGCAAACATGGCCCTACTCTTTTCAGCAAAATATTGCAACTTTTACATAAACTTACATTTCCTTAGGTATTAACTAGAAAAACCCACACAATTCACACTCAAAACCCACACTTAAAACAGACAAGAGAGAAAGGAAAAGAAAAGAGAGAGAGAATACACATTTCATGGGAAAATATTACAGGCTAAAACAAAACTTAGATCTTAGATTTCTGCCCTGCTGAAATCCAACAGTAGGCATTTTGCATTACTCCACTTCAGCTTTAAGTATTACCTCTTGCAGAAAAATAGCAGCTTCTGCCCCAAAGGCCTTGCAGGGTGAATTGCCCAACTTTACAGCAATATCAGAACTCCTGGTGAGATGGAGATGCTGGTTAAAAAAAAGCAGCTGGTTTAATGGATGAAGTGGATAGGGTGAGAACAGAAGGGAATTGCAGATCCTCTTGGTGCAGGCTTGCTAATTAAAGCTTAAAACCACTGTCCTGAGCACTCTGGTCTTCAAGCTACACCTCAGGAGGTAACAACAACCTGGATTGCACAGAACTTTGTCTGCCTCATCGCTCAGTCCTCTTGTCAGACTCAAAAGGATTCTCAGGGAAAAATCATCAGGGGACTGGAGAGCCCTGGCTCATCAGCTGGCACTTTTTGGTGGCTGTTCTTCGGGAGAGACTTTAATCCCTCAGGGCCTGTTAGTCTCAGAATGATTCTTGCTAGGAGAAGATCTGGACCCACTGCACCATTGCTCCCATGGAGACTCAGAAGTGACTTTAACACCAGTCATGGTGCTGGTTTCTTCTTCCAGTGGAGGCCAAAGCAAGCAGAAGCACAGTGCAAGAGATGTCCCAGCTTGCAGGTCACAAGAGTACGGTGTTCAGGCCCCCATTGTTACAAATGGAAGCAATGGCTTTTGCAGAACAGGGCGTCTTCTCCTCAGGCCTGAGGCAATGCTTCCTAGCACAGCTCCTTCACATCACTCTCTCAGTGTGGGATTTACACAAGAGCCAACTGAGGCGCCCTGGCACCAAGACCTCCGTCATGCTGGGCCTTTCTTTAACAACCTAATCCTGTGACTACTGGTCTCACTGCTTGCTCCTTCCATCCCAGGATCACATAAATGCAGATTAAGTCCCACAGTATCATTGCCATGTGTTATTATCCCCGTTTTACAAGAAAGGGAACTGCAGAACAGTCCTTTGTCTTGGGTCACACAGTGAGTCACCATCACAGTCTGAAGCAGACTTTGAAGCCCTTCCTTCTCCACACTAACGACTAAAGCTGGAATTCCTTCAAAACCTGCTTGCTCTACTTTATTAACCACCATTTTACTGCATCTGTAGACCTGTTCCACAGCAGTCAGGAGCCACGGAAGGCGTTCGTGTCCCAGCGTGGCTGCCAAGCAAGGCGTGAGGGCTCCAGTGGAGAGAGACAGCTGAGACATCTCGTGCCTCCCAAGAACTTTCTGAGATGAGAAAAACTTCAGAACTGATCCATCATCTCCCTGCTACATAGCACCTGAAAAATCACATCCAGGTGAATCAAAATTTAAAGTGTCCTGATTACAGAGCTGGCTATAAAGGAAATTAATGAATAATAATTTCAAGGAGGGATTTAAAATTTCCATTTTCATTTTATTGTCAAAGTAAATATATTTTTATGAAGAACAAAAGAAAATATACAGGATTGTAACTTATGTACACTGGCTTTATAGGTATTTTTGTTTCCAATTTACACAAATTTGATACGTTATTAAAAGATATTTTATATAGATATGCATCTATGTACAGTTTTATTTACATACATTCATAGGATGTGATATAAACCAGTCAATAGATGATAGTTCATTTATATTAATTTCTAGAGGACAAAAGGAATGCATTCACTTTAGCCAGACCTGCTGTTCTCACACAGTGTGGGCTCCTGCTCTGCCTAGCTCTAGGATCACACTTTCCTACTTCCCATTTTGCCAACAGAAAAGACAAACAGATGCCGTCTGCGAATGGAAAGGAAATGCAACATCCATTATAAAATCATTCCTAATTACTGAATCCTATTTTCTTCTAAAGCTTCTTACAATCGCCAGAGTTCAAAAGGAAAAACAAAACAAGAAGAAACACAAATAAAATCACTTGCCTGCTACCATCTGATTATTTGCTTAAATTCCCTTCTTAGCCAGCTATCACACAAATTTGTTTCTTTTGGCTACTGTTCTCACCCATTCGCCCACCCAGCTGCTGGAGCTCTGACATGGCTGTCGGGAGGGAGAGGATTAGCACTGAGGAGCACCCCCAGACCTCGGTCTCACAGCGCTGTCCCACCAGGTTCCTCCCACCCTCCCTGGGCACAGGCACATCCCACAGACCCTGCCAGCAAACAGAGACTTGGCTCCAGCCAGCCAGGCCTTGACTCTCAGTGGATGTGGGGATGCCCAGTGC
>VXBC01012867.1:1433599-1492529 GCA_013399945.1 Ploceus nigricollis
CAAGAACTTTCTGAGATGAGAAAAACTTCAGAACTGATCCATCATCTCCCTGCTACATAGCACCTGAAAAATCACATCCAGGTGAATCAAAATTTAAAGTGTCCTGATTACAGAGCTGGCTATAAAGGAAATTAATGAATAATAATTTCAAGGAGGGATTTAAAATTTCCATTTTCATTTTATTGTCAAAGTAAATATATTTTTATGAAGAACAAAAGAAAATATACAGGATTGTAACTTATGTACACTGGCTTTATAGGTATTTTTGTTTCCAATTTACACAAATTTGATACGTTATTAAAAGATATTTTATATAGATATGCATCTATGTACAGTTTTATTTACATACATTCATAGGATGTGATATAAACCAGTCAATAGATGATAGTTCATTTATATTAATTTCTAGAGGACAAAAGGAATGCATTCACTTTAGCCAGACCTGCTGTTCTCACACAGTGTGGGCTCCTGCTCTGCCTAGCTCTAGGATCACACTTTCCTACTTCCCATTTTGCCAACAGAAAAGACAAACAGATGCCGTCTGCGAATGGAAAGGAAATGCAACATCCATTATAAAATCATTCCTAATTACTGAATCCTATTTTCTTCTAAAGCTTCTTACAATCGCCAGAGTTCAAAAGGAAAAACAAAACAAGAAGAAACACAAATAAAATCACTTGCCTGCTACCATCTGATTATTTGCTTAAATTCCCTTCTTAGCCAGCTATCACACAAATTTGTTTCTTTTGGCTACTGTTCTCACCCATTCGCCCACCCAGCTGCTGGAGCTCTGACATGGCTGTCGGGAGGGAGAGGATTAGCACTGAGGAGCACCCCCAGACCTCGGTCTCACAGCGCTGTCCCACCAGGTCACGGTTCCTCCCACCCTCCCTGGGCACAGGCACATCCCACAGACCCTGCCAGCAAACAGAGACTTGGCTCCAGCCAGCCAGGCCTTGACTCTCAGTGGATGTGGGGATGCCCAGTGCTCACCAGGCACCCCCAGGGCTGGGGCTCTGCTTTCTCCCCCCAGCTCACACGACAGAGCAGCAGCAGAGAAAGAACAGAGCTCAGAGGCTCTCACAAACACCTTTGTGCTGCTTTGTGGGCAGACAACAGCTCTTCTGCTAAAGACAGTGGATGCTGCAAACCGGCCTCAAAGGAAAGCAGTGTCCTTTGGAACCTGGACATCCTTTCACCTCTCAGCAGCACAGGACAGAAGCACACGTTCCAGAGGCTTCACTCCAAGCCATTCCATCCAGCCTGAGCTTCTGGGTTTGCTTGGGATGTGTCTTTGCTTANAGGAATGCCAGGGCTATAATTAACTAGCAGCAAGCAACTTTTACATTTTCCTGTGCAGCAGAAAACAGCTAAAAATAAAACACTGTAATTTCCAAAAGAAGCAGCAGCAGAGGAGAGACAGATAGAAGGAAAGGAAAATAATATCCTTAAAAGAAAAGAAAAAAAAAAAAAAAAGGAAGAAGCGCCCCGCTCCCCGGACCCAAAAAGAGCTTCATTCTCAAATCATCTTTGAAGGACATGGGGCACTCAAACATGGTGGTATCAAGTAACAGCATTGACTGTTCCATGGAGACAAATAAATTATCACTAGAAATACAGTGAGCAAAGTGCTGTCATCAGCTGCTGTGGGGTGGCTGGGCGGGAAGGGGAGGGCAGGACCCATCAGTTCACGGAGCGCACGGAGCGGTTGCTGCGTGGGAACCGGTGCACCTTGACGTGTTTGGACAAGTGGTCACTTCGAGCAAACTTCTTCTCACAGACTGGACACTGGTAGGGTTTCACCCCCGAGTGGGAGCGCCTGTGCCGGGACAGCTCATCTGACCTGGAGAACCTGCAAGAGAGGAGAAGCCGTTTCAGATAAACAGGGTTTATAATGCTAAGTCTCTCACAGCGAGGTAAACAAAGTCCCCTCGGGCCACTGGGAGACCCCGGGAGGTGAAAGGTGTGCACAGCAGGGCTGGGCTGGTCCCAGCTCACAGGAAGCAGCAGTGATGGAAACGCACAGCTACCAGCCCTAGGCTCAGGGCAATGCACAGAGGCAACATGTACCAGCCTTGTCCTGGACCCCATGACATGGGTACAGCTAACCAAAAACGGCACTGCTCTCGATACCCCTGCAGTCCCCTCCAAAGCCACCTCCACCATCTCTCTCCTGCAAATCCAAGCACAGACTCCTCAAGCAGAGACAACAACCACTGTCCTGCAGGTGAGGTCTGTTTCAAGCTCCCACTGACACAAGCACAACAGACACCCCCTAACTGCACCCAGTTTGAGAGGGATTCCAGACAAATCCAGCCATAGCTACCTAGAAACAACATGACTCATTAGATCCAGATGAAAAATTGGCTTCCATGTGTGCTCCTGCAGGCTAAATAGAGAGTCATTAATAGTACCAGAGATGCTCAGCATCCCAACAGCTGAAATTCAGGTGGGCCCCAATGGCCATTTGCATAGTTATTTGCACAGTTAGCATGGGTAAATTAAACCAAGAATGAGCCTTTAATTACCAAAACTATATTCCATAGTCTTTTGAATTTTAGACATTTTCCACCTTCTATCTCCACAGAAAAGTCCCCAGATAGGCTCCATGAATCCCACAGATTTTATTGAACCCAAATGAGCTAATCCTTTGGCCTTAAGAGCAAGGCTGGCTCTATTTCCACTTTGGTCATGACTAGGAAACAGAGGGTTAATTAACAGTGTCACACTAAAACAGCCCTGTCCAGATGGGTACAAAAAATTTGCTGCCTGACAAAGGGCAATTAAGTGTTCTGTTGCCAGAGCAGTAACAAAGAGCAGCACAGAAGGAGAGCTTGCAAAAAATGGTATCAGCTGTTTATTTACAATAAATAAGTGAAGTCATGGGCACTAGCTGAACAAATCAGGGAAAGAACATGTAGAAAAATGTGCCCTTCTGGAGCAAAATATCACATCACCAGAAGAGTGAATATGCTATTTTTATGAAAGGGAGAAAACAGGACTACTGGGCTCCTATGAATAAATCCCTCATGCAAGAAAAGTAAGTTTCCACATAAAGGTTTTAATTAACTCTGATCTCCTGCCAACAGTTGAGGACCAGGGCATAGGCACTGGGAAAGCTGGTAATGGTTTCCTCAGTTGCTGCAGCTCTTCAGTCTGGTCACGCTCCCCAGAAAGCACTCAGCCCCTGGAAAGCTGGTCCAGGCACTCACCACAGGTAAGATATGGTGTGGGCATCTCTCCCAGGGGCATTTCTAGGGGAGATTCTTTCACCTATCCACTTGCTTTTCTTCCTTTCCTTGCTCTGGTATCCTCATGGTGAAAGAGTCAAATTCTCCATGATGAACAGGCAGCTGTTATGGAACTGCCAACCTGCTCCTTGCCTGGGATGACTCTTCTTCATAAAGGCTATGACAGAAGATTCTCTTCACGCCTTCTACTTGCACGTTTGCTTTCTCTAACACCCCTGGTCCTTTCAGCTGTAGCTTCCCAAAAACACAGTCTGGTCCCAGGAGCAGCAGGGTCAAGGATTTCTCCAAGTCCTTAGCAGTGAGCTAATCCCAGTGCCAGATCCTGCAGGGGTGCTCTTGTAGGGCTATGGGTGAGTGGGCCTGGAGAGTGGAGGATGCTGCCTGTGCAGACTGCCTCAAGAGGACTGAGTGCTGGACAAGGAACAGAGCTGTGCCACATCCAGGGAAAAGAGGAAAAGCACTTTTGCAAAGAGCCTTCCTCTTATATACAGACTTCAAAGCAGTAAAACCAGATGTGGCTGGGTTGCCTTGTCCTATGTCCTTGGCCATTAAGGCACCATCTGCAACAGAAGTGCAGCAGCACTTGGCTAATCCTGCACAAGAGCTTCACAAGTGCATTTTGAGGGGAACTGCATGGATGGTGGGGGAGAAAGAGGCACATGTCAGGAATGAGCTTGGATGAGTTCATCAGATAAAAATACACTCTGCCTCATAACGATGTCCTTAGCTGAAGAGGCAGGAATGTTGCAACACTGTTCCCCAGCAGTGACGGAAAGATCAACTTACAGAGCCCACAGAAATAAACCTCGAGCTGTCTGTGTGTTTACAAAAAAACAGCGCAAAGGTTAGCACAAGGAAGCTGGGAGGATCTGGAGGTCTGGCTCTGCCGTGGAATATCTGCAACACACTCTGGCACTCAGACCAACCCAAAGAAAGTGAAAATAATCCACTGTGGAATGTAAAATTCAAAAGAAAAAAAAAAAAAGGAAGCCCCAAGGAATACCTCACTATTCTGTCAAGGCCATTTCCAGAAGGATTCCTCCTTCAAAAGAAAAGTGAAGGGATCTGGGAAATCCCACAGCAACTAAAAGAGCCTTCTTCATCCTTCTATCTGGTGGGACCCTAAGGGACTCTAACTACATCTGTCTTGAAGAAAAATCCTAGAGCTCCCTGCTGTGTAGGATGTGTCCTGTGTCTCCCAGCCATATGGGGACATTCCTATTTGGCTCATGGGGCAAGAAAGGTCAATAGCTTTAGCCTGGTACTCCTGGTCCCTGCCATGGCCCCCAGCCATTGATGCCAGCTCAGGCTGTACCTCTCCTCCACAGTGGAGGTGAGGCCCTAGACAGATTCCTCCTGCCCATCCCCAGAGCTTTCCTACAAGGAACCAGCACAGCTCCTGTGTACCTGTAATCCCCTTGCACAGCAGCAGCAAGAAAAGGCAATGCAAGATGCCTGCCCTGCCCCATGTGTGGTACTGCCCACGGCCACTCAGGCCCAAGCACACTCCTGGCCACATGTGTTACAAGCCCTTAATCCCTCCCTGCCAAACCAGGCAGAGCTTATGACCCATGCTGTCACCTGTGGAGCCTCCAGCCAGAAGATGCAGTGGGGCATTTAAAGGTGATTGCCTCATCCCCCAGCCCTGCAGCAGCTGCAGCTTTGCACAGTGCCAGGGAGGGGAAGCAGGAGCTTCTCCTGCTCTGTGCCATAACACAGCTGCTGGGCCCAGCCCACGCTGCAGCTCAGCTCTTTGGCCTGAGCACTGCCAACCAGAGGCTGGGGTGCCAAAGGTAGAAGGTGGCACGACACAGATCAGTGCCCTGACCCATCCAGGGACCACAACGGGTCACTGGCCACTGCCAGATGAGCACCACTCTGCAGACTGCCAAAAACACCCTGTGCCTGGGAAGGGCACAAGCAAGCAGGGCTCAGCCTCCATCAGGGAGGTGCTAGGGGTCTCCAGCCATCCTAGGGGGTAGCAAAAGGGTTTGCTGGGTGCACACTCCAACCCTGGTGAATTTAAAATATCAGGCACAGAGAGCTGAGGAACCTTTAACCCTCCCACTGAGCTCAGGCACTTTGTGCTAGGCAACACTTTGTTTTGGTTTTGAAATTACTATCTCCAGTGAGATCAGCTCTTAAGTGTCTTCAGTGAAAAAATAAATACACAAGCACAAGAATGCAGGGAAAAAGGGGGAAAACAGAGCCCAGCAGTGTTTTAGTGCTTAAATTCATTTGAGATTATGTAGACCTGAGAGCAAACAGAGTGGCCAGATGAAGTGGACTTAAGTCATGTGAGACTTAAGTCACAGCTCTCACTGAACTTCTGAAAAGGTAAACATGGTTTATTGATGAAAGGGGACTGAGTAATTCAATGCTCAGTTGGGTCTGGCCTTTGATGTGGAGCAGCACCCAGGGGGTGCACAGCAATCTCAGGCTGGTGCTAAGGATTGCTGTGAGCACAGCTCCCCAGACACAGCCTCTCCTGCTGGCTATAAACTTCTCCTCTGGTGGCAGAGCCCTTCCAAAGTTTGGGGGTTTTGGGGATTGAGATTGCAGCCCAGGCTGTGAAACTCAACAAGACAAACAGCAAAAGGGTTTGAAAAGCCATTTGCAGCAGCTGTTTGTGGACAAGACACATGTTCTTCATTATGAAGGTAATTAATTTCTCCTTCCTGTTGGGCTCATCTTTAAAAAGTTGTGGTGGCTGAAAGATCAAGATGTTCCAGGTTGTGGGACCTGCCCTTCTTTTGGCCCACCAGCCAATGAAGCAAATAATCTGCCACAACATTTTGAGAAGAGAGGCACCTGTTGTAAATTTAATCATCCTTTATCACTTAATATTTTTCCTAAATGTTCCCCTTGGTTTTATATCTTGGGGAGCACCAGCTTTGTGATAAGACAGAGCTGGAGAAGGTCATCCACAAGGAATGCTTGAGGCTCCTGATCTTGAGCCACAAAAGTCACTGGAGCATTGTTACAAATCTCAGCGTGGATTAGACAAACCCTCCCGTGCCACGTGCATTTGTCACAAAAAGGAGAGCTGTGCTCACATCCCAGCACAAGGAAAGCCAGCATGACACCCACAGGCACATCTGCTGCCTGTGCACATGTACTCTGGCAACCAAATAAAAAGCAGCAAGTGCCTGTCCTGCAGGTTGGGAGCAACCAGCCCACAGTTTCTGGGACCAATCAGCTGAAAATGCAGCTTTGGTGAGAGGATACCCTGAGCAGCAAGAAACTGAGCCCATGAGAGCTGCCACCAGGACAAAAGGAAACAAATCACCACCAGTTTGTAGAGCCACCACAATCTAATCTCCTCAGCCCATCTGAGAAGCAAACTTCAGACTGGTCCAGCTGGAGAAGAGAGGGTTCAGCTCCATTGTGACCTTTTCCCTCAAACCAACCCAGCCATCTCTAACTGCTGCATGTCTCACATACTTGCATTTTTACACAACATTCTCCTGTTACTTTTTACCTCATCTGTTGCCCATGATCACAACCCATTTTCTCATTAGACATTGCTCACTGAGGCTCTGCAGCATATTATTTGCAAGAAATTCAAATTAATTTAACACAAGGTAGTTAAGATTATATTTTCTCCCATCATCATTTGTGGTGCTGTACATTAGCACTTGCCAGCAGGCAAGCCAGTAATAGAGCTAACTGGAAAGAGGGAGGAAGGCACCTGTCAAAGCTTCCTTAAAATAAAAAGCTGATTTTTTTAAAAAAGACTAAATTTTTCAATTCATATTAAAAATAAAATAAAATAAAATATTTTTAAAATCCCTCTGCCAAACATTTTCTCAATCAAACCTGCAATCTTTCATTCAAGCAATGCTTAACTCCACCTCAGCCTTCTGGTTATGTTGTTACATCTGACAGCTTTTTTGCAACTTTGAGTGGCACCCACGCATTTTCTGAATCAAGACAGAGAATAAAACCCAGAGTATGCCAGAGTGTCACTGCCAGCATTTTAAGAAGGAGTGGGTTGGAGTGCATTTTCTATGAAAGTGCACAGAATACTGCTTTTAACCATACTTGCTTATCACAGCCCTTCACTGACCACGTTTAGTCCCACACAGGGCTGTGCACAGCAATTCTGCCCTAAACCATCCAGTTCACTCAGCCTCAGCTGGTGCAGCTGTGCTGCAACCACACCAATGCAAACACCAGGTCTTACCTGTGGTAACAAGCTTAATCTGACCCTCTAGAATGAAATACAAGTTATGATGGACTACATTTATTTTTTTAAGACACTAAAACTGCTGGTGCCAGCAGGTGATGCTGTGCTATTTAACTCATCAGAACCCCTGCGTTACCTAACAGGAAGAAAAAAGGTCTTCATTGTCAAACCAACCAAACAAGTCCTGGCAATAGAAACAATTTATAAATCAGAGTACAAACCTACTTGCTCAGCAAGTTAGGTCAAGTGAGCAAAAAGGGGAAGGGGGACTGGACAGAGCTGCACCCCAATACTGACCTCCATCCACAGCCCGGCCACGTGCAGGCAAAGGGCTTTTCTCCTGTGTGCCTCCTCAGGTGGGCTTTCAAATGGCTGCTTTTCGTGTACATCTTGGTGCAACCAGGAAAAGAACATTTATGCATTTTAATGAGTTCAGCTGCAGGGTTCTTTTGAAATTTCTGACCCATGATGATTCCCGTCTGCCCCTGGATCATGCCTCCTGGCCCAATTGGCTTGGCGGCGATGGGGACGGGAGCAATGCGGACAAATTTAGAGGACAAGTTCAAATTGGACGACTGAACTATCTGAGGCACAAGGGCAAACGTCTGTCCTTGGATGTTGACTAGGAGCTGTGCAATTTTAATGTTCTCCTGTGCTGGTCCTTGGGAAGTGGGGCTCGTGTTGGACTCCTGTTTGATCTGCACAGGCTGAATTTGGAGCATGACCGGTATTCCATTCTCCAGGGTCGTTCCTCCATTTGAAGCTTGGCCACCTTCCGTTGAGTTAGTCAACTGCTCATTTTTACTCTCTTTTAAACTAGTGCTGGGTAACATATGGTCTTTTTGCTGCAGCGAAGCAACAGAAACCTGGCTGCAAGCTCTCAAGTCCTTGGTCTCGCTTTTAGGTCTTTCTTTGAGCTCCAAGTCCATGTTCTCCTCCAAAAATTCCTCAATTTCCTCAAGTGTGGGCTGAAATGGTCCTGAGTCTTCCATATCCACGGCAAATTCAGGCAACCTAAAGTACTCCTCTTTCACTACTGGCTGAAGTCTCCTTTTGTCCCACCATGATGCAGTGGTGTTCCCCAAAGATGCCTGGGACAATAAATAGTCTAAGATACTGTCCTGACTTTCTGCACTGGATGTGCTTCCATAGCTGGAGCTGAGGACCTGGGAGTCAGGGCTGGAACAAGAACAAAAGCTGGACGAGTCACTGTCATCTTCTGACAGGGGAGAGGGCAACATTTGGTAGGACCTCACACCAGCTGTCATGTCCCCAAAGTATCCAAGAGAAGACCTTGTGGATGAAAAGGATTCATCAGTAGGCACCAAGTGATCCACCATTCCTGGATGATCTCTTAAGGATATCCCAACAGCATATACCAGGCAGCCAAAGTTCAGGTGAGAGCCTAAGTGCAGGAAAAACAAAACAGCAACAGTTAGAAGTTGGTTTAATCATTTATCTCCATGAACTGAAACTCGTAAAGCCCTCTAGCCCACAGGAAAGCCCAGAGCATCCAGCCTCCCTGGGTACACAGGCTGCTACAAGCTTTGGTACATCTGCACCACCCCCCGAGGACTGTCAGGGCTGAAGCATTTTGCAGGATTGCACCACATATTTGCAAAAGAATGCTGTCAGAAATCATTTCCCAACCGTGTGTGCTCCAGATTTACAGCTCCCTTACAGAATATTACCGGCAAGAGAAAATAAATAATGAGCTTTCACCTAGCAGTGAAATCCAGAGTCAAAGAAGGGAACGGGAAGAAAAAATAAAGTGTTGAAATTTTTACCACCAAAAAGAAACAAATAAAAAAAGTTTATTGCTGGTGGCCTTAAATGCAAATCCTTTCCCTATCTTGTAGCTTTCCACCAACCTTATTTTTAACTTCCTCAGTTCTACAAATATAGGCTGTTCAGCATAATGAAAGGATCAATCTGGCAGGAGCCAAAAATATTTACTGTGCTTCAGCATTTACTAGGTGGATTTTCCCCTCCAGATGTAATGAATCAGTGTGCCAACGTCATCATCACCTGCACTGTCCTTAATAAGGCTGGCACTGCACTGAGCTAATTACCATGCCCTGCCAGCCAGCTGCTGGCTGCTTTCACCCCCCGCTCCACGCTCCGCTCTCTCCGGGGCAGAGGCTGAGCTGAGCCCCGAGCCAGCTGCTGCACCGGGAGGGCTGCACCGCCCCGGCATCCCGACCTGCCCCCGGTGCCCGTGCTGGGGCAGCATCCCGCATATAAATCCCGGCTCACGTGAGCCCTAATCCCGCCACAAACCCGCAACAGCAAAGCCACCTCTGCCAGCGCAGCCCACCCAGCGCCTGCTGAGAGCCGCGATTCTCCTGCGCTTCACCAGCTAAGACGAGCAAACTTCCTAGAAAGGCGCCTGGGGAGGGACCTTTTTTTGTTCTCCACCTCCCCGAGGGAAAAAACAAAAATTGCTTACGGACGGAGATTATGCCCCTTAGAGAGCAAACGCAGAGAGCTCGGGATGGAGCGAACACTGGCCCTCAGTCATTTGCTCAAGGTGACTGATTGAAAACAGAGCTGTACATGTGCATAATAAAACAACTCTTTCTGTGGAAGGTATGTGGACTGCAGAGATAGAAGTCATTCGATCAGCCTATGAGGCTGTGTGTGTGTGTGAATTAGGAGGCATGTGACCCAGCGTGAAGGAAATGCCAGTCAATCTTGTTACACGCTGTCATTTTCCACAGGCTCTGCCGCTGCGCTTTGGACGCTTTGCCATGAATAGTCAATAGCTCCCAGTTTTGTGCAGGCAAGAGGATGGTTGTTACTGCTGTTGCAGAGCATCTTTGCTGCCTCACCTCCAAAATTTGCCCTGTCTTTCCTTCTCTGGAGAAAAATCAAAAAGTGTATGCTCAGTGCTGCAGTGAAGACAGAGTGAGGTATTTTACACAACACCCTTAAAGAACTCTGTCCCATTGGCAAGATCTATTAATATTTCCCAGGAAGGTGGGGGAAGCCATATTTCTTAAAGATATGGCTTCCTCCTTCATAGACACATGGAGGAAACAGGGACAGGTTGAAATAAAGATTAAAAGTAAGATTGCACATTTTCCTGGTCTATGTGTCCTGTCAGTCAGCTGTGCCTCTGAACCAATAATGAAATACCTACATGTGCTGAACACGAGGAAGTTCAAACAGAGGTTAGTGGCTCTGTTTTGTGACCTTAGCCTATAATCATGTCTTATAGTAAAAGCGAAGAGTCAGAAGAACTGAACTATTTCTAACACACTTTTTTTTTAATCTCTGTATTGATGGAAAGTTCCCCAGAAGAAGTCCCATAGCTGAGCTATTGCAGTTTTGAAACAGAAAGCACCATCTGCTTCTGACAAATTAGTATTGGCGTCTGGTAAGAATTCACCCAAGCTGATTGTTTCTATCTTGCACCAAAAACTGGTGACTGCCTAGAGAAACACAGGGCAGAAAGGAAGACTTGCCCTCAGATGATTTCTGATCCTCCCTCCAATGTCTGTATTATTCCAGCTTAAACTTCTAAAGAATGGGGCTGTGAGGGAAATCTGGACTGCAACATGTGCTTTTCTAAGAAAAGCTGGCGTGCTCTGCGTGCACCAAAAGCAGTTGGTGAACTACTCGAAAAAAAAAAAAGTAAAATGTTCAAGGTTTCTTTAAATGCTTGCAAGAGCTGGGAAGCCACATATCAAAATATCCATATATTTCCCTGGGAATAGAACTAAACTGTAATTTGAATAAGGACTTAAATGAGGGGGAAGAAAAACAATAATGAACCCCTAGCAATTGCTGTGGGCCGGTTACCTCAGCAGAAAACAGCCAGCAGGCTTGTTTCCCATCTCTTTTGACAAGGAACAATGTCACTCGATGTAACCAGAGGCTTTTTAAGAGGACTGTCAGAGCCAAATAGATCCAGGCACATTACGGGCCAGTTCTGCTTTCTGTGCACTCTCAAAGCTTGCAGAACAGCCAAGAAGATTTTGGAGAATGCCTGGAATGCAGGATCGGGCCCTGGCTATATTTTTTTCCTAAAGGCCAGGCTAACAACCAAAAGACTTTTATCCTTACTTTGCCTGAAGACACAGCCAAAAACAGAAGATTAGAAAACAAAACCAAAAAAAGCCGGGGCTGTGAAGGCTGTGAAAACTAATGATGCTGTTTCCATAACACACTTTTCATCTCTAGGAACGCTGAAAACACGTTAGAAATGTAAGCACCTATAGTGAGACCGCAGTGCTTGAGCCCTGGAAACAGCCACTTCTGGAGTGAAACACAGCAGCTGTTCGGCACCACCACCGTCTCCAACTTTTTTTTTTAAGAGTTCCCTGGGTTGTTATGATGTCCTTTCTGCCAAAAACATGTTGTTCTGTTTAAAACCTGACCATCTAATAGCCAGCTAAAAAAAAAAATAATGACAAAAAGCAAACCAGAGAAGACATATTTTGACTCAGAGCAACATTAAAATGTAAAGTACTGGGAACTGCTGAAACACGGGATGTATTTCCCAGCCTGTCATTTCTGGACAGTCAGCCCAGCACAACAGATCACACAGCATATATGAGACGCTGACAGTCATTTCCCACATTTACTGCCACAGCTTTTTCTAGTTTAAGACTAATCTCTTCAGGGTTTTCTCTTGTTTTAAATCTGTTCAGGCTGACTTCTGCTCCACAGACAGAGCCATAAACAAGGCAATGAAGCAGGCCCAGAGCTTCTAAGAAATTAAGAGAAATGCAAAGGGGGAGAAAAAAAATTTAAAATAATAAAAAGAAGCCGTGAGCCAGGAGTAAACCCATTTGCTCTCATCTCTTCCGCAAGGTGGCTGCGCTGCTCCCCGGACACAGTGGGGTATTCAGGTTTGTTTTTTCCAAACCCGATGCTCCTGGGAAGCTGCAGAAACATTCCCAGAGCTTTCTTTTCTGAAAACTATCCCGCTCCAGCCCCAAACTTTGGCTTCCACAAGAGGAAGCACTTCACCTGCAGCAGGCACAGGCAGTGCCCCCGCTGGAGCGCACCCCGTTGCCTCGGCAGCCCGGCAGCGAAGGGAGACCCGAAATAACGCGTGGCACCAGCTGGGCAGGGAAAGGGGTGCCGGGACACACACACGGAATTCCCACTCCAGCACGAACACAGCCAGGCTACCATGGCTGCAAAACATGTTTGTTTGGGGTTTTTTTAATCGTGGTTTGTTTGTTTGTTTGTTCCGTTTGTTGAAGGTTTTTAAAAATTATTATTTATGTGTTGGTTTTTCTTCCCATCCCTTTTCAGGAGGCTTTGGGGGCCCGAGCTCCCTCTCTCTCCCCCACCAGCGTGGTCGCGATGATCGCGAATAAACCCCCCCCTCGCCGCCTGTCACTCCACGGCACGGCACGGCTCCAGCCCGAAAACAGCCCCCCNTGCCGCGGGGAGGCTGCGGAGCCCGGGATGCGCGGCCTGGGAGCGCTCGGAGGGGCCCGCCGCCACGGGACGGGGGAGTGGGCTTGAACTGAAAGAAGGTTGGTTTGGATTCGGCGTGAGGAAGAGTGTTTTACAGTGAGGGTGATGAAACACCGGAACAGGTTGCTCGGAGAGCCGGTTGATGCCCCATCCCTGGAAGGATTCCAGGTCAGGTTGGACAGGGCTCTGAGCAATTTGATCGGGTTGAAAACGTCACTGCTCCTTGCAGGGAGCTGGACTAGGTGGCCTGTTAATGTCCCTTCCAACCCAAACCACTGTGTGAGTCTGTAAGTGTGCAAGCCTCTGGACGTCTCCTGGAGGTGAGTCCCTGGGGAGGTGTGAGGAGCCCCATGCCTCACACTTGCCCCTTTCCTGCCTGCCAAAGCTTGATGGGGAGATTTCCAGCATGTGTGTCCCACACACACACCCCCCATTGTTATTACAGACATCACTAGTTCTCCATATAAACACACATCATAATTTATGTACATGTATATACATACATATATACACAAACACATTATAGTTATGCAATACTTGGTATGGATCAGGATCTACGTTCAGCTCCTGCAGAGGAAGCTCACAGTGGGGCCAGCTGCAGCAGCAGTCAGTTTTTCTGCTCAATCAGTGGTTTTCCAAATGCAGTTTTTCCTTTTTTCAGATTTCTTGGGAAGGTGCAGCCTGGGATATCAGAGTGCAGTCCTATGACAACAGGTCTGTGCACCCTTTTTTGAGGGCACATGGGACAGCACACCATTCCTTCTCCCCACAGTAAGCCTCACTGTCCTGCAGGGAAAAGAAAGCATTATTTTATGAGGAAACTGAGGCACGGAGGATCAAACAAAAGGTCTGTGGCAGAACCAAGATGCAGTCTCATCTCTTTTCAAATCCAGCTCAATTTAAACTAGCAAAAATATCCTCTATCTGCATTTCTTCAGAATTGCCAGTAACACATCCCACAGCCTGGCAAACATAAACCAGTCTCTTCCCAAGAGGACATTCAGCCTCAACAAGTCATGGCCAGGCAGCAGCACAGGGGTGACCCTACAGGTGCTTCTTCATCCTGCTGGGGATGATCAAAGGAGCTGGGGGTGCTCAGGGCTCTGCTCTCATGCACAGACCTCGTTCTTCCTCTCCACATTGTCTCAATGAATAATGCATGAATACATACTCATCAAAATCCTAGATACTATATTTGTACAAATACATCAGGGCCAAATTCTGCATTAGTGTAACTTCACTGACGTAAAAAGGATTACGTTGGTTAAAATGTTGGCCTTCAATATTTTTACCCAAAATAGATGTTTGGCAAACCTCGCTTTACTGCTTTTTCTCAATTAAAACCCCTTTGTTTCCTGAGGAGGCGAAGTTTAGTGTGATTTAGCAATGCAAAGGACATGAAATTTAGATACAGCTAAAATCTAAGCCAACAAGGCTGGGCTTTAATGGAATTTGAACACGTACAAAATTCCCTTGTAATGTTTATCACATGAAAACAACCAAAAGTGGCAATCTTAATTTTATCATTACAATAACCTACCTAGGCACTGGGACATGTTAGAGGTTTCTCTAACTTGCACTTTTCCACTTGCAAAAGGCAATGTCTTCATATTTTAGTCACAGTAATTCTGAACTTTCTTTAAATTGCTAGAGATGCAGTGAGGTCCCATATTTACCTTCTGTGGAAATAAAACGGTGTTTTCCCAGTTCTGCTTTTCAAGTTTCATCCGTTTTACTGGGCCCACAACCTTTTCACTTCCCTAAAAGCACCACTGGAAGCTGGGTCCTTTGCCCACTGTGCAGCTTCAGGGCTGTGCTGTTGGCTGTTTCTGAGGCTGGAGATAGGAAGGTGAGAATTTCCAGTGGGCTCAAGCAGATCCAAATGTGCTGCTGTGGGAGGGGATGCACAGCCACCATCCCTTGTGGCAGCACCTGCCCCTGTGTGGCTGCATGTCGTGGTAGAGGAGGGATCTGATACTTTTTCACATCTAAAGACCCCTACTGATCATCTCAGCCTTTCAGTACTGCTGTGAGGTGAAATGCAATGGAAAATATCAGGAAAGTGTAACTAAGGCATCTGTATTTCTCCCTGAGATTTCTCTGGGGGGGAAAAAAAAAAAGTATTAGAAATGCAGGAGGCAGTGCACAGCACCTGGGAAGGGAGTGCAGAGCACGCAGAATGAACCCTGACCCAAGCTCACCCACACCCTGTGACAAGTTCTGGATGCACCAAACCTTTTGCATATGTCCAGACCCCCTTTGCTGTGCACACAGAATCCATGGGAAACTTCAGCACAGCCTTTGTGTGTAGGCTCAGTGACTGTGCCTTCAGCATTCCTGGGTGTCCAGAGCTCCTGTAGAAATTGCTGCCCTGACCAGGCCGTTGGACATCAGTACACCCGAGACAAATATCCAAAGTCTTCTTTTCTGCTCAGGCAGAATTTCTAGACAGAGAAAAAGGACATGTTAAAACCAAACAAACAGGATATACAACAGCACAAATTCTGATGCCTCACTACAGCACAAACCTGTCACCTTACAACAGAGAATGATGGGAAAATGCACAAAAGTCACTGCCTCCTAGAATGCCAGTCTGGGGTCCTTGCTGAAACATCTCTGCAGCTTCATCCATGACAGCATCTTTCCTGAGCAAACATTTTAACAGAGAAACTTCCTTTCTCAGCTAGACCATACTTTCTTATCCATGAGGCACTGGGAGACTTCCTGGGAGTGCCTCCAACTGCAGACCTGGTTTTGAGGTCTGCAGGCACATTTTGGGGCTTAAACCCAAAACTGAAGATTACAAGCTACAGTGGCAGGTGCCAGCCTCTGAGCTGACTCAGCCCCTTTTCCATCCCTCTGTGATCTCTGCATGCACTTCTCAAGCTGTGAACTGGTTAATTCTTCTGAGCCCCACGACAGTGAAAGCAAGCTGACACACATCTAAGTTTTGCTCAAGGCTTTGGAAACACTACAAGCCTTTATTAACAGCAGGGGAAATGCACAGATCTAGACAAATATAATTACTTCTGATCCCTTTTTTCTGCCAACTTTTCATAAGAACCAGCAATGACTGTTGGGCTGGGACAAGATTTTGAGAATGAATTTTTGTGCATCTGTGACTGATGTCTCACATCAGTGTCCTTCATTTGGTAATGCAGCACAACTGAGTCCTCATTCCATGCTGTGAGATACATCTGAATTTTCCCAACCCATCCTTTTTGTACATCACTAAGAGAGCTCCTTCCCTTTTTTCACCTCTTCAAGAGCTCCTTTGAAAATCTATAGTTACTTCTGTCCCTTGATATTACTTGGGCATTTTCCGTTCTCTCTTTTGCCACCTTTCAGGAGAGAACTTCAGTCAAACTGGTTGCCCTGCTCAGACAGCCTTTCTGGCATTGGCACAGCCCAGTCAAACACTGGTGATAACACAGAGTTAAGGTCCTTTTAACTGGCTTTTATCTGATGGCTGTGTGCTAAAGATCTAGCCAGGAAAGGCAGATAAACCTTAGCGTTCAAGCTTTAAAATATTTTCCTGAAGATAATAATTGCCCTGCTTTATAAAGTTAAAAAGGAGCCATAGGTTGAACTATTCATGAGTTGCTCGGTGCCACATAGCACAGAGCCATTAAAGGTGGGAAAGGCAGCCAAGGTTCCTCCACACCACACTCAGCAGTTTACACCTAAGAATTGTCTGACTCTGCTCATACTTTGCCTTTCCTTTCATGCTCTACAGGGGCTGACTTTTCCTGCCTCGGATTTTCTCCTCTTTTGTATGTTGCTTGCACAGTTCTGTGTTACAAATTACTTCTCATTTTTAAGGGGGCTTGAAAGAAAAGTGAACTTCATGGATGGACAAAAAGAGGGATTGTGTTGCATTGGGTGAGTGCTTTGCTGTCTTTAGAGGTCACCTGTGGTATTTCTGCCCCAGCCCTTGCTATTTTCCATTTACTGCAGCAGCAAACTATTAGTAATCTGATGAGCCAACCAGCCACCTGGCAAAACAAGGGTTAGTCAGGCTGAATTGATTATTCACACATTTCCATCTGATTTACAAATCAAGGTTGAAAGAAGCAAAAATAATCAAGCAGAGTAAAAAAAAAAATTAAAAGGAAGTTCAAATTCTATTTGTTGGTTTTGTGTGTTGTTTGAGGGTTTTTTCAGTTTTTTTAAGTTAGTCTCCTGCAGATGGATCCCTTCCATGTGCCACAAAGCCCATGGTCACATCCAGCTGAGCTCTACTGGGCTTCAGCTTTCAGCACCAGAACAGTTACACAGGGACAGAGGGAACAAAAAAGCCTGTCAGACTCTCCAGTAATGTTATGATCACATTAACTTAGCAGTCCTTGACACTCACAGATAAGGACTGTAAGTTCTCTCAGTGCTACAGAAATATTGACACAAAGAATATGTTTATCCCTGGCTGTGTCTCTGCAGGACAAGGTGGAAACAGCAACAGCAATCTCAGGACTTAATTTCTTTGGCCTTGCCAGGGCATCCGTGCTCCAGGGCCAACAGTTTATTGATTTTGGGGTTTTTTCTTTCCTCCACTGGTTTGGAAATTATGTTGTCTTTTCAAGTCAGCATCATAGGTCCAGGGGGAGATGAGTTGGAAGAAACTCATTTTAGGATATTTCATGCTATTAGGCTTTTGACTGTTAAAGACAGCGGGGGGACCTGGGGAGTGTTTCTGATTTTGTCCCAAACTTTCTGTTCATTAATATACTGAGAGAAAAATTGTTAGCTGACCTTCTGGCTGCATTTCTCTAAGCCATCTTTAGCCAGGTCCAGCTCCAGCCTCGGGTTTCTATGCACAATCCCTGCAGTTTAACGTGGCAAAAGCACCCACGGAGCAGAGCTGTTCCTGCTGACATGGTGGGCACCCGAGGGAATCAGCCCCCCCTCTGCAGGGACAGGGGTGTGCTGAGCACACACACGCGAGCTGTCCCGTCACTGCCTGCCCTGGTTTGGTGGCGAGCTGAAGCACAAGAGCTGGGGCTCGGCTCTTTAAGCCCTGGTCCTGAAGCTGCCCAGCAGCCGATGCCTTCAATGGAACACACAAGGCTCATGGAGAGGGGTTCCAGAGCAAGGGACACAGCCCAGCCCAAGCTGCCCCTCCCGAAGATGACTCAGGGACAGGCAGGTCTGCAAAGGTGACAAAACCCACTGACTCACCTGGAGGAGATTCAGAACCCACTTCTGCTCATCCTCATCATAGGAAAGCAAAATATGCTGGAAGACGCACAGGAAGATCTGGGATTGGATGGAGGTTGGCTCCAGTTCAGGAGTGGATCTGCGATAAACTGTATTCCCCTGCCCTCTCCTGGAAGGAATACGCCAGGGCTGGGCGCGTTCGTGCAGGATCCTTGTGCTGAGCGCTGCGGGCAGCGGCTCAGGGAGGTGGCGAGAGGAGAAGGTGGTTCTGAAGACAGTGTTTACAGACTGAACACCTATGACCACGTTGTGTGCCCTGTGCATTGCCAACACCACGTCTGCCAGACACTGGCACACCTCTCGAGAATTTTAACGTCTTCAAGGAAGAGCTGTCTGCCTGTCTGGCCATTTGCTCTGAATTGGGAAACAGAGAGGGTGACCCAACCCAGGGAATTCAGAGCCTCTCACTCACCTTAAACAGCAAACACAAAGCCTACATGCAAACACAGTAACCTTCGCTCAGGTCGCAGCTGGAGCACCACCAGGTCAGAAATGCAGCACCATGGCACAACAGACAGAGCTCCTGTGGGTACCAGTGCAGGACAGGCAGCTGGGACCCCATCCCTTGGCCAGTGAAACAGTGGGAGCCCAGCACGGAGGTCAAGTCTATCTCCTTGGAGGCTGTGGAGCAGAGAAAACATGAAAGTCCTCAAAATTAGGGAGATCCAGGTCTGGTGCCTGGTCCTGAGCCTTCAGCTGTGATGTTACTGTTACTGCTCCAGGCACACAGTTCACATGACCCATTTACATGAATATGACCCATTTACATAGATTCACACCCAGATATATTAGGAGATTTTGCAAAGCTTCCTGCTCCTCCACAGACACTGGAATTACGTTCTTCTTTTTTCTAAACATCAAACAGCCAAAGCAATACTAGTCCTGTCCTATAAAGGGCTGATTAGCAAATCGCTGCTGTTGAGATAATAATGGGAGCAATGAACCACAAAAGCCAAGTGCACAAACTCTATAAATAAGTCTCTGGTTCAGTAGTTACAGCAGAGGACTGTGGATCAGGAGCTCTGGAATGCCAGAACCAACCACATGTGCACTAGATAACCTCAGAAGAGTCTCACATGCTGCAAGCTTTCTTTCTAGTTGTGTTCCACCAAGTCTTTCTAAACCCAGCAAAGAGTTATGCAAAGAGGTATGCTCTGGCATGTCAGGCAGGTAAATCACCTCCTTCCCGCTGGGGTGCTCACAACCCAGCATTGTAGACAGGCTGTGAGCAAATGTTGGTGGGGACATGATCTTTTAAACCTTGACTAACTGCTCTGTCTTCATGATGGGGAAGTCTCTGAGAGCAAAACAGACCCCACCTAATATCTTGACCAGTTCCACAACTGTTTTTTCCCTGCTCCATATGAACATAATTCCTGTTTGCTGGGTTTGCAGTATTTTCAGCATCTCTTTACCCTCCCCTTCATCCTCTTATCAAAGAGATGAACTTCAAAAAAGTAGTTCCAGCTGTCTTAAACAGTGAGGTTTGTATTTCCTGCTTCTATACAGGGTTAAAAACAGTGTTTCTGTTCATCACAGAAATAAATGTTAAATGGAAGTTGAGTTATATCTCTCCTGTGACTAATGTTCTAGCTTGTTTTCCAAAGTTAATTCTGCATAGGCTTTTTTCCCCCTCTTGTTCCTTTTTACATTTGTCCAGACTCCTGTGTTCCCATGGGACTAATTACCCACTCAGCAGTTACTCTGAAGTCCAATTGTAATAGCTGGCAAAACTCTGCTCTTCTATGCAAGCTTTTAAAATGTTTCCTCAATTTATTTCAAATAGCACCACTCTCTGGAGCGTCTTCCCCATTTGTGTTGCCCTGGACTGAGATTTATTTTGCTGCCGTTGAGAGCTGACTGCTCTGTTTGTCCCAGGGCAGATATTCTCAGCAGAATAATTAATAACAAAAAACAGACAAAAAACCCCAAGCAACTGGATCACTCATATCAAAAATTATCCGTTGTGATGCAATCTTCTATTTTCTCATCTAGTGGGTCCTTAGTAGCAATGTAAGCTATGAAAAACCACTGATTCAGGTCTGGTTATTCTTTCTTAAAATACAGATGTGATCATAGTGTTTTCATTCACATCCACCTTATATTGTCTGAAAGTCTGGGGGAAGATTAATTACATATCCTGCAATCTAAAGATGCCCATTTTCTTATTCTGTCAGTGTTTGTGAGCAAAATATTTACCCCTGGTGTTGTTACAAGCAATAATGGAGAGCTAAATTCAGATTACTGGCATATATTTTTTCCCCACAAACACTGCTTGAGAGGAAAATATGTCCCTTCCCAATTCTGCAACTATTTAAATGTCTATATGGCCAGAAGTGACTCACCTCATCTCCTTGCTCTGCGGTTTCACCTCCTGTTCCTTAGGGAGAATAATCTTGGCAAAGTACAATACAGAACAAACTGATGTTCATGAAATTGATTTCAAGTGCCCAGTGAAAAAAATACAGAAAAAAGATTATGAGGAAGCCTTTTTTTTTCAGGATATCTGAATTGTGCTAGAGGCAGAGGGAATATGGCAGCTCTTATGAGAAGAGCCTGTAGTCACTGAACTGGGGAGAACATCACATCTTATTGAGTGGTTTAATTCTTCCACAACTTCTACATAATAACATGCTAGTTCTTCTTTTCCCTAGGGAAAAGAGATATCTAAACCACTGCAAATCACCCAGGTTTTGTCCAAGTGGACCTGGAATCTGTCTGCTGCAGAGGCTGGCACAGCAAGTGCCCTCAGCTCTAAAGCCAATTTACCCCAAAGATCAAGCCACGTTTAGATGGTTTTGCACAAGCATGTGATGGTGACCACCCTGTGAATTACTGCAGGCAGTCAGGTTTCCCTGGATACCATTAGGGCTCCTGGCCATCAGCAAGCAGCATCTCTCTTATTGCAGTGAGGATTGATCCTGCAAACCTGTCAGAGTCAGCACAAGTTCACTATGGTAGTTCCCTTTAGAATTCCTGTCTAAACATCACAGCCCCAAAGGTAAATACTGGCTGGTTTCTGCCCTGCCAGGTGTGAAGCATTGCCACACCAGCCCTTCTCCTCACTGCCTTGTTAACACAACCACTCAAGGAAAATGCTTTTGCTTTTACACCTAGGAATAAACTAGTTATCTCTACCAGAGAAGACAGAAAGGATGTTGCTTTTGGAATGTCAAGTTCTTCACTTTTTGCCTGCAAAGTCGTTATAATCATAATAATTAGATGATGGGACCCACATCAAACCAACACAGCAGTACCAGTTCTAACCAGGGGTGTTTCACTGGTGGGCTCAGCAGAGGCTAATGAAATCAATTGCAAACTCTGGATCTTTTTAGCAAATTTGATTTGGTAATTAAATATCTAATTTCAAGATTTGCCTCAGTCGTATTTCCAGCTCAAAATTACAGATTTTTAAAGACAACTAACCTCTGCACTTATATGTTAAAAACCAATCTGCCCCATTTTTCTAAGGCTAGCAATTTTTAAATAGCTTTCTACATCTTACAGTTATTTCATTTCATGAGCCAATAAAAATGTTCCTGCTAATGTTACAGACTCTTTTTTCACTTTCCCCAGATCATACCCTACATGTGGCCACATCCTGGGAGCAGCTACCACCAGCAGCCCTGAGCTGGCTAAAGGATAGGATGGATGCTGCACACAGCCACAGGCATGCTGGAACTCCTCCTGCTGGATTGGCAACTTGGAAAACCTCAGTATTTCCAGAACCCCAAGCTGGGAGCTGTTCTTAACCTGTCATCAGCATTTTAAGAAGAATCTAAGAACTGTCTGGGCGTTTATATAAAAATTGAAAATGTCAAACACTCCTTCCTTCCCCCTGACCTTAGTGCAGAGCTGTCAAAATGGACCATGGCTCAGGCCAGCACAGAGCTGACCAGATCAGGAACAGCATTTCGTGGAGCTCGGGCTGGATGCAGCCCACTCCAGGCTGGGTCTGGCAGATATGGAATGTCAGCAGTGCCTCAGCAGCAGGCAGGGCTGGCAATGCTGGCAATGGTGCCAGGAGGTCACCGTGAATCACGTCCTGTCACAACCCCTGCCCTGCCACAGCCCCGGGGAGGGCAGAGCCTGGGGTGCCTCGGGGAAGTCCTGCCCCAGGGATGTGCCAGTCCCCTCCCTCCCTGCAGGGCTGGGAAGCCTTCCCTGTGGCAGACAGTCAGGTGCAGCAGTGTGTGTCACCCCATGTCACCACGGCTTTTTTTGGTACGAGCTGAGGCTGCTGCTGCCTTCATCAGCCCTTCACACAAGCATCCAAAATAGCTGCACACAGATAACTCCTGTCCTCCTAATCAGTGCCACGGAGATGGGTGCCAAGTCACATCCAGGGATTTACTGATCCCCTCTGCTGTGCTGCCTGCTGCAGCTCCATGACAAATGGCATTTGTCTGTGCCAGCCTGTGTCCCAAGCACGGGAAAGGCTCTTTGAGTTTGCTGGACTTTTATCTGCTCACAGGTCAGCAATGGACGATGCTCCTTTTAAAATCAAGTCCTGTTTGCTTTCAGCCAGAGGTCTCCAGAGTGGCAGGAATTAGCAAGGCAGACCTGGGCACGTGAGCAGATCTGCACCGTGCAGAGGGGCAGGGGCCACCTGTGCTGGCATTTGGTGACACATTAATGCCACCGTGCGGGGCCAGGCCCTGCCAGCCCCGGGAAGGGGGACAGTATTGCAGCCTTTGACGTCATTGCAGAGGGATCCAGCTCAGCCATCTGCCCCAGGCAGAGATTGCACATGGCCCCCGGAGAACAGACACACTGTGCAATGCCAGAACAGGCTTTACTGAGGGATTGGGCACATCCCTGCCTCCAGCAGCTCAGCACCACCAGGATCAGCCTCAAGTGGGTAGGAATGGCAGGAGTTTGGCAAAGAAATTGGTGCAAGTCTGCTCAAAAGCTGCTTAATAATTTGCCTGCAGGCAAAAATATTTTAAAATAACAGGGGATATTGCTGTGGAGCAACAAAATGATGGACAAAAGACTTGTTTGCCCTCACAGGCAGGGCTGTTTGCATGGGGCAGAGGAGAGGGTTTCAATAATCCTTGTTTGTCTTTTTCTTTTGGGGGCACTGCCTGATACAAATGGGTTTGGTAAAGAGAAATAAAGGCTACAAATATCCCAGGGTCCCATTGGTTAGCATGAGTGTGTGGAGATGTTTAAGCCTTGTCCAGGCAAGAGAATCAAAAGAAATTCATGGGAAGCCAGAAGATGGTGATGATTTTGGAGATGGTAGGAGGGAAAAAATCAGAGCACATGGAAGAGCTCCAATCCAGCCAAAGGAAGTGGACACAGGCAGGAACACAGAAAGCCCCAGGACACTGGTTCAGTGCTGGACTCAGGTGTGGGATGTCACCTCCAAGGAGGACGCTGAGAGCCAACATTTCTGTCCAGGCAACAGAAGACAAGCAACAGAGGAACCACTGGGCTCAAACCTGGGCCAAAGAATGGAGGGAGTTGGAGGTTTTTCAAAAAAGGAATGAGAGCTCTGCTTTGGCCATAAGGGGCTGAGCAGAGCTGCTGGTGGAGCTCCAGGGACAGCGCTGGAGCAGGGCAGGCACCCGGGTGAGCTCAGCTGTGCCATGGCTTTGCTGGACACCAGCAACGGGAAGGTGGCCCAGTCATCAGAGCCCAGTGGGTGAGAAGAATCCTCATAAAAATACAGGCCAGCAGAAAAATGTCAGTAACCCAAATAAGAGGTGCAGAAGGAATAAAAATGCTGAAAAAAAATCACCTTGAGCAGAGGCTCCTGGGCCACACTGGAAGGCAGCCCCAGCGTGGGACAGGGCCAGCCCGAGGACTTGGCATTTCTCAACCCTCTTTTGAAGCCCACTGAGACTCAGGCAGGAGACAAGAAATTTTGTCAGCTCAATAACTGCTGCCTCCTCTTCCTTCACACCCACTTTGAAGAGGAAAATGTGCCAGGAGCCTTCTTTGGCTGCCTGTAAGCCTGCAGACCTGCTGAGGAGCCACGTGGGCTGCTTCAAGGGGCTGTCTTGAGCAGCCACACCTTAATGGAGCTGCAGGATTTGCCACCTGCAAAGAGATCAAGCTGTGACCCAGGATGAGCAGAGCAGGAAATCCCAGGTCTAGCACAGTGTATGGAGAGTGGAAGGTAAATCAGGCAAGCTGCTGGAGATTTCACTGGGCTTGGCCCAAAGCAATGCTGTGTATTCAAACACAGAAACTCAGAACAACTTAAAAGACCTTCACTTAGGAACTTCTGCTGTAACACAACATAGATGTATTGTACTGATAGAACTCCTTGATTCACCATTTATCAGTGTCAAAAGCAGAAAATTACTAACAAGATGCTAGAAGTATCCATAAAATAAATAAGAGTCTTTTAACTAATCCCTTGAGCATGGTTTAGCCATAGTCCAGGCTCAGAAAGCATTGAAAAGTACAGGAAACTAAATACAAGGATAACAGAAGTCTAAACACTCTTTTTTTACAAGAACCTTTCCCACAGCTGAATGAGCCACCCCTGGATGAGCTCCATTAGATTTTATCAGGCAAGCTTTAAAAGTGGGAACTGGCAAAGGGACCTGGATCTGAAGGACAGGAATCAGATGCTTTCCCTTCAGAGCACAGTCTAGGGAAATTTGGATCAGTAAATGTCACACACACGTGGCAGACCACTGGAGAGGGTCAGCCTGTTTTCCATACCTGGATGGTGTTCTGCTGCTGTATCAAAAAGGTTCACAGTAAGACAGAGGCTGCCAGTCTCAGCAGGAACCAAAGCTGTTCCAAAACCAGCCAAATTTTCCAAAATTTACCTTGGCCATGCTGCTGATGACAGGGGAAAAGCCATGAGCAGGCAGGGAGCAGAGTCCCTGCTGAGTCAGCCAGTGCCCAGAGCCCCCAGAGCTGCTCCTCTGGTGCTGAGCTGACCAGGTTTGCCAGTCTTGCTCGACCCCTGGGGAGATGGGGTGAGGAGGGAAACTATTGCAGTGGGTACCTAAATGCAGCAGAACCTTTCAGCAGCAGGAATGGCTCTTGTCTCTGTGCCTGACTCAGCCTCCCAGTATTGCAAAATCCCTGCCCATATCAAATGCAGGTGGTAGGATTTCTAACTTAGAAGCTGCTTTGGAACAAGAACAGAGAAGGTGTTCAAGGCTGATGGCTTAACCTGGCACAAGTCTGCATTCAGCCAGGTGAGATCGTTGCCATGCCCCAAAGAAATTCCCATTGCAGGCTCTGAGAGCCGTTGCCCCATTTTCCACAGGGGAAAGTCTGGCCTCAGGACACACCTCATGTCTCTGGGGCATGAAGGCAGAGTTAGCAGCCACAAAGAGCAACTCAAGGAGCAATCATAAGCTGCCCTCTGTCCCGGTGCAGCAATGCTAATGCTCTCTCCAGACAGCTCAGCTGCAAACACGGCTCTGGGGCACCACAAGGGAACAGCTGCCCTGTAGGGGCAGAGCCAGAGCCAGCACTGGCATGCAGGAGTGGGATGGGCTGCAGGGACACGGGCTGTGGAGGATGCTTGGGAATTTGTCTCCTGCTGGATGAAAACGGGCTGGCAGAGTCTAAACCTGAAGCTGCCCAAGAGGGAAAACAGAGCACAGCAGAGACTTGGCGGGCAGTGACATTGGGGTGGGTGCTGAGGGGGGAGATGCTGACAGAACACAGGAGGCAAACAATAGGAAACAATTCCCATTTCACCTCCTAGCCTCTAAATGTCTGAAAATCCACCGTGGTCAGGGTGTGAGCCGTTCACCTGTGGCTGTCAGTAGCCAACAAGACACATCCAGAAGGCAGATGGGCACTGAGAGCTCAGCGGGAGAGCTGAGTCAGAAGGAGCTGCTTACCTGATCCACTGGTCCCAGGAGATGCCTGCCTGCAGCTGAGCTAGGGGGAAAGAATGTTTTTCCTATAGTCTGAAGAGACCCATGGGAAACAGGTGTCATTTGGTAGTGACAGCATTCCCACCTAGGAAGAGAAAGCAGCCCCAAAAAAGTAAGATTACATTAAGACCAATATTGGCAGCATTCCTGAGAGAGACAGCCTAGAGGCAGGAGAGTGTTTTTGGGGCAGAGTCCTGGCTATCCAAAAAGGGATTAGGGACTGTGAGTATTTCAATGACAAACAGCATCACAGGAAAAAGACCTTTACCCTGCCCTGGAAAAGGGGGTCATCTCTCAGAAATACCCACCTCCTTCCCCAACAGCAGCTCTCAGGAGCTAATTCCTCCCACGAGCAGTGATGGGGTAAGTGATCTGCAGGTTGTTTTCAGGTGAGAGGCCTTCAAGTTAATGGCAAATACAGGCCTGCTGTGTTAAATGAACTTTATTCCATTTGCAAAACATCCTGAGCTCCTCGCACAGCCGCTGAGCTGGCTGCATCTGCCAGGTCAAACTGTGTTGGAAGGATCTGACTCATTTCTTTCATCAGACCTACAAGAATATGATTCAGGAATAATCTGTAATATCTCAATCAGCCCTGTAATCCTCCATAGCTCTCCTGCCTAAATTCATCTCTCCCTGGCAATGTCTTTGGGAGCTGAATTTGAGGCTCATTCAGTGCCAGTAAGGTGTGGGAAATGACAATAGTTATCACCCAAGGAGGTCAGCAAAAGTAAAGGGGTTAAGGGATACCCTCCTCATCATCCACTGGAAGCCAGAGCAGATTGTGTTTAGATGGGAACACTGGTGCTCATGACAGCACACAGGACACATCTCAACAAGGATTGCCAGACCTGTGATGGACTCAGTGAGCCCAGGGAGGAGATAGGATCCAGCCCTGGGGGAGAGGGAGGAAACAGGGTTTGGGAATGAAGGGAGTAACAGGAGCTTGGGGTGGAGTGTGAGCAAAGTTGTAGAAAAAGTCCAGGGCTTGTCATTGTGCTGAGGGAGCCTCTGCCCATTACAGGGAGCAGGGAGGGCTTGGAACAGTGGAAGAGCCTCACTGTTCAAACAATGCCTTTGCCTGATCCCTTAAGAATTGGAGATTAGGACAAGACTAAGGAACTGCCAATCTGGAACAGACCAGTGGTGCCTGCATTCAAGCACCCAGTTTCCAACAGTCCAAATTTGGCTGCTTTAGAGGAAAATCTTCGATAGCATCCCAGTTCCAGGAAGAGTGTGATGCAGCGAGTGCTCGCTCCCGTTGGGATGGCCACAGAACTGTAGCAGGGCAGAAAGGCTATTTATAAGTGTATCAGATGTCAGCTGAGCTCTGAGCACTTTCTTTTCTTGATCATACATCAAGTCTAATGAGAAGGAATACAGGCTGAGGGGAACAAATGAGCCCAGGTTAACAAAGAGGTGTCCATCTAATACAATACATACAGGGAAGAAGAGCAGCTGGCTCTGTGCCCAGCACTGCTACAAGGCCTCTGAAAGCTGAGCAAGATCACTTTACTGACAGCACAGTGAGAGGGAAGGGTTGAGAGTGCTGTTTGTGATGATGGCTCTGCATTATTAGATAGAGAATTGTTTTCAACTGAAAAAAACCTGGATCCAAACCTATTCATAGAACTTTCATTATGCTCTCTTCTGAGGACATGCTGTGCCTAAGAAAAATAAACCTGAAGGGTTAACTCCTTCTCTCCAAACCTGGCATGAGAGAGCTAGAATACAGATTTAAGCACAAAGAAAAGTTGATAGCTGTTCCAATTAACGTTCCAGCTAGCATCTGCTCTTTTTAATTAGTTGAAGTTTGGTGTTGTCTGGAGACAGGACTGCTGAGTGGAGCTGCACTGGATTATTTTCTGCTTACACAGCTATTCTGGTCCCTCTTGGTCCTTGGAACTTCTCCATTTCACAGAGCCCAGGGTCTACTCTGTGTGTGCTGATACTTGGGCTGTGCCCTCAGACTGCATAGGTATTTCACTGCAACAGGCTTCAAACGTGTGTTTCCCACTGCAGGGAAAACTGACAGAGGAAGGTGCTTTATTCATGGCCTCTCCCCTTCCCAGACACGTGTTTGTACATTGCTTCACTTCTTGAAAACTCAGTTTTCATCTGCAAAAAGGCAGTGCCACGAAGCAGATGCAGGTGGATGGAGAAGGCTTCCCCAGGACCTGCCAACCTTCCTGTTTTGCTGGAAGCTCGCTGATCCTTCACCTCACTCTTTGTAACATGACCTTTGAGGATCTGAGCGTTTCAATTACACACAGATGAATAATTTACAAGTCATGGCTGTTGCAATAAACAAGTCCTTCTGCTCTGTCCAAACATTCGACATCTTGTCTTAAATTTCCCTCAATTTGCAAAAACCTCCAGGACTGAAGCAACATTCAAAAAACTTTGGAGGAGCAACTGATGAGGGAAGAGCAGGGTGGCATTTCACAGCAGCAAACAGCACTGGCAGCAAGTATTCCTCTTATCTCCCAGCAGGGCACTGACCTGTTGTACAAACTCCAGGTAGGAAAGCCACTGGCAAAGCAACCCCAGATGTAATATTTACCTAAGAAGAGACATTTCAGTGGAAAACAACCTACAGGATCTGCTGACATCTCAGTGGGGAGGAGAACAGCGGTCATTCACACCAGTGCAGGCAAAAAGAATAGGAATAGGATCTGGAATTTCAAAGTATTTCTGAGTAATAAAGCTGTTGTTGCGTGAGGAGCATGTTTGTGCTGTCCATGATTCCAGTTAAACAGAGATCAAACGTGGATTTGGTGCTTGTCCCACGGGAGATCCACTGCCCAGCATCAGCAGTCACTATGTTTCTATGTGGCCCAGTATTCCATACTCAAAATACAGATGCAAATAGGCAGATCCTGCAAGAAAACAGCCAGGCTGGCACTAAACATTCCTGAACCACTGCAGCTGGTACCCAGTGATGCCTCATTCTCTGGCAAGGAGAAGTGGATCCCATGAGCTACCCTGGGAATATGAGCCACAGTTTTTTGTTACAGATAATAGTTCCTGCACAAGCTTCTCTGGAGAAGAAGATAGACAGGATTGAAACTGCTCAGGAGCAAAGTGCACAACAGGGTTGTTTTTATCTTTAATCCATTCCACATGAGCAGAAAGAGCTTGGAGTCGTGAAGCATGTGCTTCCTTTTGCAGCTCAACCCATAACTTTGGTTTATTAATCCTTTTTGCTGTGCTCCATAAGCTCCTGTTGAAGAAAATTTGTGTGTAGGACTTGCAGGATCAGCCCTTTTTACCAGCTGCAGTTTCACTGTCTTCCTAAGTGATCAAAGCACAGGCTGTCACTGAAAGGGGCAATTCCATCTTTCCCCAGCCCATGTGTCCCTCTTCCTCAAGCCATCACAGTGATCATGACAAAAAAGGATCTTTTCCTCAGGCAGGGTATTTTTCAGCTGGATCCGTTCCCATGCAGTGACAGCAGCTGAAGTTTTGCCACAAAGCAAGAGCCAGGAAAAAGGCTGGAACTGTGCCTCAAGAGCTTAATGCAAAATCATGAAGTTTCAGTCTCAGGTTCCTGGGTCATTTGTCCATGCAAATAATGTGGATTTATAGTCCAGTTTAACAAAGTCTCCTTGGCTGCATCTTTGTGGCTCTCTTTTGCACAATGGGCCAAATGCAGTCTCTAGTTCCCAAAAGTACTGAGCTCAGAGGGAAGTCTGGAACTAGTTACAGTTTTCATCTGGGGACCAGGTCTACGTGGTTATTCAGAACTGGCCTTGAAATTGCAACCATATTGTTTATTTATATCCTTACCAGAGCAAACCAGGGGGGTCACCCCACTGAACCCAGGCTCAGCCTCCATTGTCCAGAGACTTCACAAAATCTGCACCCTTAGAGATTTCCAAAAGAGCTGGGCAAGGCCTTGAACAGCCTGAGATGACTTGGAAGTTATTCCTGCCTTGAGCAGGAGGCTGGACAAGAGACCTCCAGAGGTCCCTCTCCAACAGCCTTACCCTGAGATTCTGTCATCTCCCACTGCATTGCACAGGGCTCTGCTGCAGCACCACCAAGCAGTCCCACACTGCCTGAGCCACACATCAGGGAGCAAAAGCCAACCAATTCTCCATGGCCTTGGCTGTGTTAGCTGGGAGCCAGAGCAAAGCACACACCTTATCTGTGTGCAGATCTCTCAACACACACCAGAATAAGCTTTGCATTGCAAAAGAAACTGTCCCAGCTCTGGCCAGGATCCCAGGCTGAAGACTGCAGAACATTTTCTCTTCAGCAGGAAGGAGCCTGCATCCTCAGCAAGAACAAGTGTGAAATACAAATCACTGAGCACCTGCTGCTCGTTGTCCAAGTCATCACACAGCACCCCTGAGTAGCTGCAGGGAAAGGAGGAATGACAGGGACTTAATTTCCATATGGCCCTTCAGAAACTTCAGCAATTTTGATCCACTAGGTTGAAACCCGAGCTCTTGAAAGAATTGTGCACATTCACTTTGGATGAGACATCCCATGAACACCCTGGGGGCTGGGGATCAGGAGACAAGGTGGTTCTGCTCCATCAGCTTGTTTGCAAAGATGGGAGCTGAGCTCACAGATCTTCTTTCAGAGCCTTCCTCGGGGTCACTTCTCCTTTAACCCAGAGGCTGGAAGAAGATTTCTTGGCGCTCGTCAGACCTGGAGACCTCATCTATCATGTGAAAGGGGCACGCAGGAGCCGGAGTGGGAAACGCAGGAAGGAGCCAGATCCCAGCCCGGCAGCACAAGGCTGCTGCCATCTCGTGGCTGGCTCTGGCCGAGCAAAGGTGACGGGGACAGTTTTCCAGCTGGAAGATTTTTGAGATAAGATCCTTCCTGCAAGTAAGCTTCAGCTGGAAGGAGCAGGGGACGAGCAGCAGTGCCAGTGGTTGTACCCCATGGGGCCACAGCACTCGGGTACCAGAGCTCTGCTGATGTTCCTGGGAGGTCTCCTGCTCTGCCTTCTGTGCTCCTCTGCTTTGGGATGGCTCCACTCCAAGCCATGGTAATCCTTTTTCCATCAGGCCAGCACCTCCCTGTGCCCTGTGAGCTAAGGAGAGAGGAGAGATCCCTGCTGCTGTTGAGAGGCCCTGGATCTGCTGTGCCCGTGCAGCGCGTGTGGCCTTCGCAAGGGGCTGGTGCTGGGAAGGGAGAGCATCCACAGTGAAACAGAGACACGTTGGGATCAGATGGGATGGACATGGTCTCCAGACCTGTTTCTTTCAGCATCTTTCACTGTGGTGCTGATGCAGGGATTTACTCCGTGAATAAAGTAAAAATTATTCTGTGAATAAAGTACAAATGGAGAACTACCTGGTCACTCTTTCGTCCCCTTTCAGCCTCTCTACCAAGATCAGGAGTGTGCACAGTAGTTGAAAGAAGTGTGAGAGCAGCCATATATGCCCTATGGGATCTCCACAACCATCTGCTTGCCCACAGGCAGAAGAAAGGCAGGAGAACAGTGTCTCAAAGAGACCCACCAGCAGAAAAGTTCTGCTGACAGCTCACCAGAGACCCTACCAAAGCAGAGAGCTGCCTGCACCACCTTCCACAGAGCTCTTGTAGGTCGTGTCTTGTGGGCACTCACTCGAGGATACCTCCTCCTTCCTTGTCTCTAACCATGGGAACAGGCTCCACCTTCCCCTTCTTCCTCCTGAGATGCTCTGGGTTCTGCAGCTGCACTGCTCACGGGAAAAGAGCAGAACAAGAGCTCCAGGGAAAGAAAAGGCTCCAGCTCATTTGGTATTTCCACAGTACTCGCTGGTTGCTGCCAGGCTGTTCTCTCTGTGGCACATCTTGGGGCTCACCTCACACAGACTGAAGTGGAATTCTGCAGTAAATGAGACCCCTGGAGGAGACTCAGGCAATGGGGAGATGAGTGCCCAGGCCTGTGCAGCATCCTTGGGTACACAGGGAGTTTCCCACAGTGATAAGACTACAGAGGAAGATTTCTTTGTGCAGGTACTGATTCAGCTTTCATCTCTCAATCATCCATTTCTCAATCATCCATTTCAAAACGTTTTGCCAACACTAATTAACCCTGCAGTACCTCTGTGGAGGGGATCAGCCTCCCTGTGTACCAACAGGGGGGCTGAATGGAGAAGACAAGCAGCCCCTTCATGAAAAAATGAGGGGAGCAAAGAAATCATGATATCCTGAAATCCCAATCCTGCGTCCTAACAAAATCACAAATCCCCAAATCTCAGACATTCTGCTGGGAAGATAAGCTGCCACTCTTACCCTGCCAAGTGCCTGGCTTTCTCAGCTGGGCACCAAACATTTCATAATCCCAAAACCTGGGGTGCCCTGCAGCACCCTTACCCCTGAGGAGCTGCAGGCATGGTCAGCTGCACAGCCTGCTCCTCGCAGGCAGATTTCCCATGATGTTGCACATGCTATTTATTCCATTCACTAACCAACTTAATGGTGGCTAAGAATAGACCCCAGATGTCCTTCTGGCCTTAAAAACTTCTTTGCCCTCAAGGAAATGCAAAGCCTAAGTAGCTCATGGCATGTGAACCAATAATGAACCAAGATGTGAAGAGCTTGCACATTTCCAAGAATTCACAAAATACATCTCTGCTTTTAAATAACCTCTGTTCTGCTTTTGGGAAATAACTGGTTAGCAAGGATAGTTCAGAGCAGAGCAATGGATGTACAAATGTTTAATTCATTGATATAGAGATTGTGCCAGACAGAGCCAGAGCTGTTCAAATGTCTTCAGTTTCTGTTATCTATTTCTGTGATGTTTTCACTGTGACAAGTTCACAATTCTGTAATAAACTGGTGTTTCTGAACAAAGACCATTTCATATTAAGCCTTTAGAAAATATGCATCTTTAGTACAATTTACTCCTGAATTTTTTTTTTTTTTTGGTAATAGAAATTATTCTGAAATGTCATTTTTTTTATACATACTCCTCAATGCATTTGGGAAATATCCCGAAATATACTAAAGATAGCACTATGGTTTTCTGCATCACTGCTAGAAATCAAAGCATTCATGTGCAGAATAAAGAAAAATTTCTTTCTGTACAAGCATTTTTCTTCTGTTGCCTGAATCCAGTCTCTTGATAATCAGCAATTACAGAAAAGAATTATAACAATCAAATGGGAGTTTACACTTACAGAAATTCATGCTATTTATTGCATGAGTTATTCAGACAAAGAAAGCTGTTTGGAAATCTATCAGTAAATGAAAGAAAGTGCTATTTCTGAAAACTGAAATTGTATTAATAGAGATTCTAAAGGGTCTAAAGAGGAACATGATCCATTTGGAACCAATTTGGTCTTCTCAGAAACAGTGAAGGTTAACTAAGGGGATTTAAGGATCTTTTCCCCTATGAAAACATACTGCTTTTTACCAACTAATATTTTGTCCAACCCTCTATAAAATTTTATGGTGTTTCAGAAGGTGATACTTGGGGTTCTACAGCATTTTTTACTCGGGCAGCTTTCAGTAAATGGCAGTTTGTTCACCCATCCCGCACGTACTCTCCAGACTGTGGCTGTTCACACTTTGCAAAAAGACAGACCAAGGCAGAGATGAGTAAATGATAAATTATGCTCATTCCTCAAACAGGGGCCCCAGCTCCCATTTCTTCAACCCTCTGCTCACAGATCTAGGGTTAAATACCCAGTTCCCAGGCCTGAAATAAGGGGGAATGAAATCATGAACAGAGAACCCAGCGAGGCAGGGAGACCTCTCAGAGCAGAACAGTTTTCCTCTTTCTGGAGGGAGATTCAGACCCGCGGCGGCACCTCAGCGAGCCGCCCGCTCGGGACACCCGCACCGCATCCCGGCCGCGTCCCAGGCGGGGCCGGACGGGGTGTGGGGACCCTGGGCTGCTGTCCCTGTCCCTGTCCCCCCGGCAGGGACCCTCCCGAGCCCAGCGCCCCACGGTTCCATGCGCGCTCCCGGGCCCGCGCCGCCGAGCAACGGGAGCGCGCGTTTCCATGGCAGCGCAAACACGGGCGCTGCGCTGGCCCGCTCCGAGCGCCACAGCCCGGCCAGGGCAGCCCGCGGGAGACAGCCCGGGTGAGAGGGACACCCCAGGGTGAGAGGGACACCTCTGGGTGACACCTCTGGGTGAGAGGGATACCACTGGGTGAGAGAGACACCCCAGGGTGAAAGGGACACTGCTGGGTGAGAGGGACACCCCAGGGTGGGAGGGACAGCTCTGGGTGACACCTCTGTGTCAGACACCACCGGGTGACACCACCGGGTGACACCGCTGGGTGACACACCGCGGAACAGCGGGTGAGGAGGGCATGCAGAGAGCTCTGCTAGGGACAGATGTGTGACANGCTGGGTGAGAGAGACACCGCTGGGTGAGGGGGACACCGCTGGGTGAGAGGGACACCGCTGGGTGAGAGGGACACCGCTGGGTGAGAGGGACACCGCTGGGTGAGAGGGACACCGCTGGGTGAGAGGGACACCGCTGGGTGAGAGGGACACCGCTGGGTGAGAGGGACACCGCTGGGTGAGAGGGACACCCCTGGGTGAGAGGGACACCCCAGGGTGAGAGGGACACCTCTGGGTGACACCTCTGGGTGAGAGGGATACCACTGGGTGAGAGAGACACCCCAGGGTGAAAGGGACACTGATTTATTGCACTACTTTTTCTTTCTTTTTTTGTTGGCTCTGGGTGACACCTCTGTGTCAGACACCACCGGGTGACACCACCGGGTGACACCGCTGGGTGACACACCGCGGAACAGCGGGTGAGGAGGGCATGCAGAGAGCTCTGCTAGGGACAGATGTGTGACATCCTCTGCTCTGGGAACATGGATTTATTGCACTACTTTTTAGGTCCGTTTGCATATTTACTTTGGCTTTTTGTTTTGTTTTGTGGGGGTTTTCTTTTTTTGTTGGTTTGTTTTTTGGTTTGGGTTTTTTTTTTTTTGCTCGGCAGCCTGATGCTAGGGAAAAGCACTGAATAAAGGTTTCAGTGAATTAAAACCCTGAATGCCTTTTCTATTGATTCAAGTACTACTGGTAAGCAGCTACTGGAATATAATGTCAGAGGCAATGAAATATATGCCAAATGATTCTAGCAATGAAGCTATTTTTATCTGCATTATTGAGCTTAATAATTATTATTTAGCACAGGTAGTGCTTCTGTAGCTTCTGGCATTATTTCCAAAGTGCTGTGCAAACAACCTATAAAAAAACCCAGCAACCTCAAACAAAAAAAATCGTAATAAAATGAATATTTATAAGTTAATCACAGATACAGTTTCCTATACTTAGCTAAAATGACATTATAAAGCACTTTTTATCTCTGAGGGTTGCACTGACAATTATTTTCCATATGCCACTGTCTAGTCCTGCTTTTCAGACTCATTGCCCATAGAAGGAATTTAAATCAACCACAGGAACAAGAAAATTCTTATGGGAAAGGTTTTAGATTACAGAAATCAAGGTGTGCACTGAGGGCTGAAGGTCCAGGTGTTTGCTGCAACTGCTCTGTGAGGTTCACAAACTGGATTTAGGCATTCAACTGCCTGCCCAACCCTGCCCTGATGGGGCTTTCTCCAAAACTCACATCAGCAGCAGGGGTGATGTCCCAGGACGTAGATGAGAGACCCTAGAGAAAAATATCCCCTTAGATTAAGCAAAGGTCAGAGAGGTTTGAACTCTAAGTAACAGTCAAGGAGGTTCTTGGTAAAATATACTTCAAGAACTGAATAGGACAGAGAAAATATTTGGGATATATTCAAAAGCCTAAATTCTACCTCAGCCTCTGTGTCTCATCAGCAGTGAAAGTTTGACACCTCCAAAGAATAAGGTACTAATTGGGCAGCAGCAGAAAATACACAAAGCACCAAGGACAGACATGGAAATTAGGCCAGACGAGTTTAGCTCAAAATACATAAAAACTGGAGGCTGTTCAGAGCAAAAACTGATGCTCTAAAATAGCCCTAAAACTAGTGCAAGCAGAAGAGGATATTTTCTACAGCATCTTATAGCAGTGCAGGTCAGGAATGGTGCCAGCAGCAGAATTGCATCAACAGAACTAATACCTCAGTAAGCCCAGCTTGCTGCCTTTGGTGATTAAAGGACAGCTTTAACAATGGTCTATCTGTTCTTTGTAAGTGAGATCATCCCAATTATGCCTTGTCCCTTAGGATCCATAGCAAAAACTACAAAAGGACTGGAGTCAGAGAAACAAAAAAATAACCTTCAAAAGTTTGCCAACCTAAAATGAAAGGCAGCAGAGTTCTGTAAAGTGTGTCTGTGCTGTCCAACAATCATTCATGCTTATTGCAAGAAATCCACAGTGCTGAAGCAATTACTGGGAAAAGCTTTAGTGAGTAAAAATGTAGCTTGTGAACTAGTGACAGGAGGATGAAAAAGCATGGGTGTGGATCAGAACTGGTGACTGGGGGGAAAAAGAGACAAGGGACTTGGGTTGCTTGCTGTCTCCAAATTTGTTTTGTTGTTGCTTTCCCATCAGTTTACATGTAAGGAGGACTGTGTTTTACACATCTTTCACATAAGGCAGGGATGCACATCTCCTTCTGGAGATCAGAGCTTATATGTTTTCCAGTTTAATGGAGCTTTTTGTTAATTGCTACTGACACTAAAGGCTCAGTGGTTAAGATAAAGAAAGCCCCTAGGCCTATACTGCTGTAAAACTTATCACATCAATTACTGGCAGATCCCAGCTGACTGATTTATGATTTTCTTTGGGCCAGGGTCAAAGACACCATCCTGACATACAGCATCAACATCTAAAAGTCTCTCTTCCAAACTTGAAATGGAAACCCACCTTGTGCTGTCAGGTAAGGACACAATGCTCCAGCAGTGTTTCCTTGTCAGCTCAGAGGAGAGGCCTGAAGTCAGGTTCTTCTGCCCCAAAACAGACAAAATGGGTAAAACAGCTACAGGCAGAAAAATCCCTGGCTGAAATGTTGTTGTTGATCATCAGATATGGTCAAGTGACAAACCATACAGAGGTCTCAGTTTTGTCACTGGCTTCCTGTTAGCCCTATCGAGCTCCCTGCTCTTGATGCAGCACTGTTGGACATCTGCACTGGGAGCACTCCAGGTGTGGCACAGCACATCCCACCCCCTTTGCACTGAGTCCAGATATTCAGCTTCACATCTTCTACATCCTCACCCTGGGGTTTTTTTTGTTGTTTGGGTTTTGTTGGTTTTCTCGTTGGTTTTTGGTTTTGTTTTTTGTTTTTTTTTCCAGAAAGTAGAGAAGAGGATGAAAAAAACTCAAGGAAAAATCCATTTAAACTCCCATCAGATCCTGAACTTTTCTCAATGAGGGACAAGGAAATTAAGAAGGCACAGGAGGTATGTACACATGCTTTAGGCTAAACTATCTAACAAGCAATTACTAAGGCAGGCACCCACCCAACAGAATACCAAAATTTAGTGCATGAGAGATCAAAGACCTCTTCATGAGAAAGCTGGGGATGTTCAGCCTGGAGAAGAGAATGCTCTAGGGAGACCTGATTGTCATCTTTCAATACTTAAAAGGTGCTTATAAAAAAACAACAACTGTTTACACAAGCAGATTGTGATAGAACAAGGGGGAGTGGATTTAAACTAGAAGAGGAAAGATTTCGATTAGATGTTAGGAAGAAATTCTTTACTGTGAGGGTGGTGACACTGGCACAGGTTGCTCAAGGATGTTATGGATGCCCCATCCCTGGAAGTGTTCAAGGCCAGGCTGGACAAGGCTTTGAGCAAATGGAAATTTTCTAGTCTAGTGGGGTGCCCCTATTCATGGCAGGGCGTTGGAACTAAATGATCCCTAAGGTCCCAACCCAAACCTTTCTGGGATTCTGTGATCTCTGGGAGGTCTGGTTGTTGCACAGGGTTGCACAGCCTGGCATAGTGTGAAAGGAAGCAAGAGGTCTAAAGCAAGGCCTCCTCACCTCACACTGGTGACTGACACAGTCTGGTTTTTGCTTGGGTTGAAGGGCACTAGACAATTATGGGGAAGAGCTTAGGAAGCAGTGCACTAAGGATGTCTGCTGAGTGATGTCCTCACCATAAACCAGGCCCAAACTGTGCAGACAGCACTGAATTACACTTCAGTCCATGTGAAAGCACTGAGCAGGAACACCTTTTACCCTCAGAAGGTTCTGGAGTGGGTTTGAATAGATCCTCTAAATCTGAACTTAATGGTTTAAATGTCTTTGTATAAGTTGGACTGAGTTGGTTAAGTGTGAGCTGTCCCCCTTTAACCAGGGGACTCCAAGGATAAATCCCAGAAAATTTCCATTTGCTCACAGCAGTAACCCAAGAAGGAAAAATGAGGACACTGAGTGGGTACAAACCAGTACAGCTGGTGGATGGATGCAGAATACAAATCAACAAATAATGACAACAAGTGCTAAGAAATTCAGTGTTTCAGTTGCCTTGAGAGAGAATATTATTGGGATTAGTCAGATAAACTAGACAAATATGCATCAGCAGGGTATCACCACTGCAAATTTCCAGGCTGTCAATAACTTACTCCTGCCTTTAAAAACCACAGCAAACAAAGCACAGGATCAAACTGTACACACATCTGACTTCTCACAGGAACGTGAAAAGAGGAGGACTATGAAAGTCCATGAGAAAACGACTTACTCCACTAAAATGAAGGCAAAAAGTGGGTTGAGGAAAGCTTTGAAAAGGGAGGAAGAAGAGGAGAGCAGAAAAGAGGCGACATGTGAAGAGAGACTGAAATCTCTCCAGGAGATGCTTTCACGGAAGTTAGCCATGAAAAAAGGTGGAGAACAGGCACTGTCTTTGCAGTGGTGCTGCTCAGCTGGGTAACAGCCTAAAGCAAAGGCCAAAGAGGGGATGGGCAGAGCAGCTGGCTCTGGCTGACTTTGGTGAGGTCATGCAGACAGACAGTTCTGTGCTGTATCTTGCCAGCCTCTGAGTGCCTGAGCCATCTCCAGCTCAGGTATTTACATTCAGAGCCTGGGCCACCCCCTCACAGTAGCCTGGGTTCCACCTGCCTTGCAGCAGCTGAGCTGGTAGCCAGCTGAGGGTTTGCAGGATCTTGTGTGGTGGAAACCTTTCTACTAAGCCAACCTAAATTCGGATTTTAATGGATACAGGCCCTGATTTCCTCCCTCTGACATGAGGAGTAGATTTGCCATTAATGTCTAGAGTTCAAGGACCAGATTGTCCACTCCATTCTCCCTGGTTTTACTCCATGAAAATCCATATGAAACTGATCCTAAACAAGGTTATAGCTATAATACAATAATCAGTATTGCTGACTCCAATGCCAGCCAGATCCATGCTCATGGCAGCCTACATATTCATTGTGCTTTGCCTTGGCCATATTTCCCCCTCTCTAGTCTAAGCAACTTTATATTCTAATTTCAGATTATGCATTCGACAGGGAGACCTTCCATGGCTACCTACAGGACAGAAAACAGATCTTTTTTCTTGAGGTACGTGGCTTTCAGCACGTTATTTTCTGTTCATTTAATTACTCTTCCCTGTGTTGCTTTGTTTTGCTGTTTATTCTCCTGAGATCAATGCCTAGAGATCTTTCCAAGGTGGCACACATCAGAGCTCATGAACTGACTGTCCAAGTCCTGCCTTACAGTCACTCAGAATCTGTAGCCCAGTAATTCCCAGCCAAGAAATAAAGGAATGTAGGTCATTCCCATCACTCAGTAGCCACCATGGAACCATTCCATTTGTGAGATGCACAGATACACTGATCTTTGGCTCCTGCTGTCCTATACATAACTGTGGCTGGGAGCCATTCTGAACTCAACATGAGGGAATGGAGCAACCATGCTCAAACATCCCCATTAGTCACCTCTATTATTGTGCTGTAACACAACTGAATCAATCTCTGTCAGCCAGGAGTTAATGCAGTGCTGGGACTTCTGAATTCTGTCTTTAGAGTCACTGCTTATTTGCTGTGTTCCTTCTGAAATAACTCCTGGCCTCCATCTACCTGGCTTGCACTAAGTCACACACCTGAGTTTGAAATCCTTTCCCTCTCTGCCCACAGCTATCAGGAAATTTGGTAACCAGGTACAAAGCTAAACCAATGTACCTTTAAAACCAACCACCTGACGTGACTGTGTTGCCTTTGGGGTTCATTTCAGCATACCATTGCAGTAAAGCGAGGGGAGATTGAAAAGATGGAGAACATAGCAAAGGACGAGGAAGAAAAACTGGAAAAGGCTGAGAGAAGGATGGAGAAGGATGCTGCCATGTTTGATGAGTTCCTGAAGGAGAACCATAATAACTCTGTTGAAGCACTGAGAATGTAAGGAGCATTGAAGGAACCACCTGTGTGCTATTCCATTCTGGGCACAGGAGATTTGCTGCTTGACCTCCCTGCAGGGTTTTGGCTGAACACTCTGAGTTTCCCAGAGTTACAGTTCTGGTGGCACTTTCTTCCCACACATTCAATAAAAGAGAGGAAGGAGAACAACATCCAGGGAATACCCTCATTGCAAAAGCCCTTGATCTGGGGGCAGCAAGGAACCTGCTGGTGGTTCCCCCACTTCCATTCTTCTCACAACACCCTTTACTGGAGGGAGATGCCTCTGCCCAACCCTCACAGTCCCCTCAGTGAAGCAAATCGAGCACTTTGGCCCATTGCAGGTATCCCAAGGGCAGAGCTGCACCTGATGCTCAGCAGCAGCCAGATTAGGGAGGTCTGAACACTGGGATGCCATTCTTTGCCAAGAGAAAGAGAGTCTTCAGGCAGGAGCCAAGCATCTCCTGGGATACGTCTACAACACAGATTTCTAGGGCTCATATCACATTTTTTTCACTGTTTCATAGGCATCTCAATTCACTACTCACTACTAAATTGTTTAATGGCTTGTTCATGCATCCTTTCCTAGAGCCAAAAGAGAAACCTCAGCAAAGACAAAGAAAATAACAGAGATCCAGGGACTCACAACTGAAATAAAGAAAATCCAAAGGTAAGATTGCTCATTACTCCTGCCTCACCTTTAACAGCCCCTACAGTGCTACAGCTTCACAGTCCTTGCAGGGGATAGATTTCTAAAAGTGTTCCATTTTAAGAGTCAAAATGTTTTGGCTTTTGTTTTCCAGATGCTGGCTTTGTTTCTAAAACAACTCATCTAGTTTTCTAATGACATTTTAAAAAATTATAGCTATTCCAAACCCAAAATTAAATGCCTAACATCAGATTAAAATCCAAACAAAACTAAGTAATGCATTTTAATGGGGACCTAGGGAAAGACAGAAGAAGTAAGTATAATTACCATTATGAGTTGAGCTGGAAAAATTTCTCATTCCTTTTCAAGTAAAAATTCAAAAATTAGCAAGCTCAGTACCATAGCAAGGGATATGACCAGGGAATATGACTGATTCTCAGTTTCCACAGAGAGCACAGAGGGCAGGTTCCCTTTTGCCTTTGCATATCCATGACAACATGTGCCCTCTCTCCCCTTCTCTGGATGAAACTCAATATCAAGAGTGAGAAAGAACCTGTTCAAACAGAAGCTTCCCTCCCTGCTAACAAACTTTGTCCACTTCTCTCAACCCAGTGATATCTCCAGATTCGAGGACACCCTGCAGGAGTACAAGATGTACAGGGACATCCTCTACCAGCTATCTCCAAAAGAGTGGCAGGAGGAACACAGAAAAAGGCACAAAAAAGAAAAGGATAAGGAAACAGAACCCAGAGTTAAAGAAGGAAGTGCTTCACGTCCCTCCACCACAGAGCAGGGTGAGTGCCAGGAAAGTGCTGCTGCTCCTCCCTGGGACAGCCCCTGGCTCTAAGTGGACACCTCCTCTTGTCTCCAGACCAGGGTTCCACAGACGCTGCCCACAGTGTCACTTTTGTGGATATGCCAAGTTCCCTGCTGTTCTCAGAGAGTTTGGATTTCAGGTCACGCGATGTCAGGCCACAGCTTAAACACTTCCTGAAGCCTCTTTTGTCAAGAGAACTGTAAGTACCAGACAATGCAAACAGACTTAAGGACTGAAAAGAGCACTCAGCTGACAGGGAATCAGCACAGGGAAATCCTGCTGCTCACCTTGGCTGGGCATTCCAGGATCTGGGGCTTATTGGAACAAACTCAAATACCAGCAGAAAGCTGTCAGGTGTGCAAGTCAGTACCTAATGCCTGCTCCAAGTGACCTCCATCCTCAGATCCTCTGCTGAGAGCCTGCTGTCACTAAGTGGGGCTGTCACTAAGAGTTTGCAAACAGAGGTTTTTAACCCTTCATGGCACAGGGTGACAGGTACAAGTGAAAGTGATGAGCAGACTGAGCTGTCAGCAGCAGCAAGGTACCACTTCCCCCTCTTCCAGCTCTTGTATAGAGGAAGAAGCATTAAACAAATGAGTGAATTAAACTCACTCCCAGTGAGTTTAAAGGCATTTGGATCAACACCTTCAGTTCAGGTTCATGTGTCATGTTCCAGCCCCAGTGGCCAGCACAGCCCAGGACAGAACAAAAGGCAGCTTGCTCACGGACAAAAGTGGCTCCTGTGCTGCTTGTTTGTGTGACCCCTAGACCCTACTGACCCCTAAATGTCCCCGAGCCACAGGGAGGCAAAGGTGGGAGTGTGCAGAGGGCTAAACAGCAACAGTGAACAAAAACAATGTTCATATGTCACTGATGAGATCTCCTCCCAGCTGGCATTTCTCTAAGGGCCTAACACACAAAATGCTTTTTCAGAAGTTCACTGGAGGATGCAGAGAGTGAAATCAGCTCAGACGAAGATGAGGTCAGAAGACTTATGTTGAACTATTTGCATTTTCTATTTGTCCTGTGTCATTTATCAATGTTACTAATTTCCCTCACCTTGTAACCATTAGTGACAGTTTTGAGGAGTTACTGTAGTTACAAATTATAAATGTATGTTTATACATTCATGAATGTTCACACTTTGGCAACACATATTATAAATACCTCTAGTTTAACTTTCCTCCTTGAGTTTCCAAAAACCTACCATCATCTCTAAGCTTGCCATCCTCCAGTGAGATATGACATCATAAAACAAAAGATTTTTCAATTAGTGCAGTTACTGGTTTATGTCTGAAATTGAAGTTTTCCCACTCACAGATGTTTGCAACACTTTTTACTCCCCAAAATGCAATTTATTTTGGGGGTGAGCTGTTGAGGCAGAGTAAAGCTACACACATAGCAGGAAGGATGTCCATGTATGTTTGTACATGGACAAACATGGACCTCTCTAGATGGAAGAACATTTGAATAGCCAGGGCTGGTGCAGACCAACCTCCACATAGTTCAGTGGAACAGAATCTAGAGGGAAAGAGCTCCTCACATGTGTTTTCCACTCCAGGAGCCTGAGCTCTACTTTACTGATCCTGAACAATTGCTTACTACTTTCATGGAGATGCTGGATGAGAACTTATCCTTTGTCCTGAACTCCCAGGATATTGCAGAGAGTTGGAACAAGGTCCAACAGACTTTCATCACCACACGTGAAAGCATGTAAGTGTGACCCTGCAGGCGATGGAAGGGGTTCCTGTGGCCCAGCTTTCAGACATAAGTGACCCCTCTGCCCCCACAGACACCTCACCATCAGGCACACACTGCAGAGCACTTGTAATGCTGTTCACACAGCAGGGTCTTTCTATGAGCTCCTGGGAAAGTGTCCCATATATGCTTAATTTAGGAGATAAGATGAACTTGGGACTAATTCCTTAGTCCTCAAGGCACAGGGAGGGAATGATGCATTAAGCATCCTGGAGTCAATGTAAGTATAGTGTAATTCTCGTGAAGGAAGACCAAAGAAAGAAATAAGGCAGTTCCTGGAGTGATCCAGAGCAGCATCAATGCTGACTCAGTGCAAAACCCTCCTGGAGGAAGGCAGTAGGGAACCCAAGTGTCATTGTAATCTACAGTGTCAATGGCAGGTAGACACATATATTCCTGTTTAAAATGTAGCTTATCTCCTTGTGGAAGTTTTGAAGGTAATCTGGATCCCCCACTGACTTACTAAAAAACCGTGAATGTTTAGCTATGCTACTTCTCCCTCCCCCACACCAGCACAGTAACTGCTTTTCCATAAAAATCCCGAAGTTCCCTGTGCTTTCAGGCTGTGGGTGCAAGTTCCCAGGAAAGGCTGAAGTGTTACCTCCATCTGCCGGCAGCAGGAGGGACCAGCCCAGGCTGCGGAGAGCAGAGCCCTGTGTTCCAGAGGTGCCCTTCCCAAACACCTCCTCTCTCTCTCTGCCCTAGGGAGAAGGAGTTGGCAGTGCTGAAAGAGCAGGTGAACACCCTCCGAACCTCCGTTGTCAAGGAAGAAGAGAAAGTAGCCGACCTGCAGCTCAAAGTTCAGCTCTTTTCCTCTGGAGAACATGAAACTGATGACCAGGTACACGTTGGGATCCAGGCAAGGGGGGTCACACATGCACAAGTGGTTCCTCTCCACCAGCCACATCCATCCTGGGAACAGAGCACACAGGGGGTGCAGTGAGGAGGGATCAGTACACTTTCCCAGCAATGGAGCCACAGCAAGGCTGGTTTGGGGCACTGCTGAGGCAGCAAACTGGGGCAAACGTGTCTGCTCCATGCAGCTGCTGCGAGGTGGGAGCAGGGCTCCCAGAGACAGCTGGGCAGCTGCCACCTGACCCAGGTCACAGCCAAGCTGGGAAGATGAGACCAACAGAAGAATAGCTCAATTCAGCCATCTGTTCCTGCCCTTGCCGTTAGCCAACCAGGAAACAAGCAACTGAGTCTTATTGAGGGGATTAAAGTGTTTCCTTTACAGATTTCCTTTGGTTTTGGAGGGATATTATGGTTCCACTTGGCAGAACCCAGCTGTGCCACTCACCGTATCTCCTGTCACCTCTAGGACAAAATGCTCACAAGTCTGAACAAGAAGGTGCAGGAAGTCTATTTCCAGTGCACTGGAGACAATGAGACAAACCTGCCAACAGTAGAGATGTTAAAGGTAATAGAAAAACAGCTCAATGATTTACTGGACAGCGTGGAGAGAATCCCACCAGCAAAGATAGAAAATGCTGTGAAAGCCATAAGGAAGGAACAGAGGGCAAGGTAAGGCAAGACCCTCTTCTGGAAAACATCTCTATTTTAAGTGTTGACAGCTGAAAGAGCCAAATCAACCCAAAAAACTGTAGCAGCAATCTGAAATCCCATGTGAGCAATCCATCCAATTTTACTTCTGTAAGGGTTCTACATTCACAGTACTTGCATCTCCTCATCAGTGAACTGCAGCCCACAGCTACATTAGAAAAGATCTGCAAACTACAGTAGAAAAAGCTAGAAGAATAAAAAAGAAAACAGTAAACCTACAAACAAAAACAGATTCTGAGAATTGTCATTTTAAGAAAACAATTTACAGTAACAAAATTTAAACTGAATAAATAGAAAATTAAACCTTAACACAGTCTGCCTTGCCCTGCTATTTTGTCAGACTTTAATATGTACATAAGGGCATTTGTCAACAACTCCAGCTTTGAAATGTTTCTTCTACAAAACTTTTAATTTGTATTACTAGATTAAATAGTAGCAATTAACACCATCAGTCTAAATCCCAGGATGAGACATGTTCCTGTAGGCCCAGGTACACAAAATTTCACCTCACAAATAACAAAGATAATTGAACTGATGACTGTATCTGGCCATCCTCAAGTGGATCAGACAGATTAGCATGTGGATTTAAAGCCAGGCAGTGACATTTTGGTGCTGCTTATTCTCTTTCTCTGCATCCTTATTCAGCTGTGTAGTAGAAAAGGTATGGTGCTTCTTCCTGATGTTCTGTGAATAGGTTCGCACTGTTAAATTGCAAAATAAGTAAGACAAACATTTATTCTATGCTGGGGATGGAGGAGAATAAATCAGAAAAGATACCACAAACTCTACCCCCAAATAAAAATAAAATTTTTTTAAAAACCCAAAAAAAACCCCCAAACAAACAAACAAAAAACCCAAAAAACAACTAAAACAAAAACAACACCAACAAAACCAAAACACAACAAACCCTACTAAGAGCATTAAACATTTTCCTCAAGCTTACATGGTTAAGACTGCAGTTTCTCTGCACCACTGCTCCATAGCTTGAGCCCATTCCTGTTCCTGCACTTCATTTTCATAGGGAACTGGAGCAACAGAATTGGCCCCCAGTGTGCCCCTTTGGGCCAAGTGTAGCTCCGTGGGTGTAACAGCTCACACCTGTGTGTCAGACCTGCTTACACTGGTGAGAACTGGGCATACAACAAGCACCAGCCCCCCCACAGCTGGGGAGCATCCTGCTCAACTGCAGGGCATGAGTCACCTGCTGAAGGGGGTGCAGAGCTTTTCCTGAACAGAACAACTGCCCAGCATCTCTGCATCAAAGCCTGACATGGTTTTTCCACCCATCACTCCAGAAAAAGTAGGACCAACTGCAGGCAATGCTTCCTTCTTACCCCCTTCACAGCAACCAACTCCAGCAGCAGGTGTGCACAAACCCCTGTGCTCCACTGGTTAGATGGAAGGTGTGATGTAAGATGTTATGTTAGATGTTGATGCTGTGTGTCAAAAGCACAGCTGGTGTAGCTGCAAGTGGCATTTAACCCATCCTTTATTCCCTCTCTTCAAAAGGCTCAGAGAGGAAAGGCAGAAACAAGCGAAGCAGCAGCAGGAGGAAGGATTGAAAAGGGACATGGAAAGATCACAGGTACCTGAAGAGAAAAAGGTAAGTGCAGTGGTCTGTGGAAACACCTCACCTCAACAGCTCACTTTGGAGAAGCTGGGGGTACCTGAATACCAAGTGTTTAAGGGAAAAGTATTCTTAAGGGGCCTCCACAGCTCTGTGGGGATGGCACCTACAGCCAAGTGTAGCCCAGTTTACAGGAGTGATGTAACTTAAGCCACTGCTGGGAAGTCAGTCACAGTGCACATTATTCCAGCTCAGTGTCCTTCCATCATCTTTCTCTCAACCACATGACCCCCTCCACTACTTGCCAGTTCTCAGTAAGCTCATTTCAACTCATTAACTTGGTTGTATTAAACTAAGCACGAAAATTGGCAAATGAGGAACTGGGCAGCAGCAGGACACTCCTGATAACAGCAGCAAGGCCCTAGATCAGCTCAGCCACATCAAACCACACCTTTTCTGACATGTTCCACATCCTCCCAAACTCAACTCTGGCCCCTTGAGAGGCTCAGTGCAGAACTTCTGCCATGGCTGCTGCTGCACCTTCCCCAGGTCAACATGGCCATGAGGAAACCCCAGTTCTGTCACAGTGACAGCACAGGTGACTTGAGAGCAGGGGCCATGAGTCCCCACCCCTTTAGCCAAGAGAAAATAGAGGGTTCTGTAGCCTCCCTCTGATATTTCTTTGGATTTCCAACTTTCCATCCTCTTCCTGGCACAGGATTAATGAGGCTTTAGTCAGAAAGCAGTTGTAGGTACAACTGTGAGTTGTGGAAGCTGAAGCAGGAGCACACACACAGCCTTCAGGTGCTTCTCATTCGCTTTCCAGTACAGAAAGCACACCAAGCAGGCACCCTGCAGCCTGCCTAGAGCACAGGGCAAGGGCCACAGCCCCTCCCAGCCTGGCAGCACAGAGCAGCTTTAGCTGCCTGGTCAGACACCAACCAAGCACTGATGCAGCGCCTCTTCCTCCTCTGCAGAACTACAAGACAAGGGCCTTGCCTTCCAACCCACATGGCAGGAAGAACAGCCAAGCAAACAGATAAGAAGGAAGAACAATTGTATTATTTCTCCTGATGGCACAGCCTTAACCACAGCTCATAGGGCTGATGCTGTTCTAGAAGTCTTTTCTAGATCCACGTTCTGTCAGTCTCTGCTCAGCTGAACTTTACTGTCCCATGAAATTTCTTTCTTCTCCTACCCTAAGATTCCAGGGAAAGTTTGCAACCCCTTTTCCCCTCCTTTGGTATTTTGCCTAAAAAAAAGAAATAAAAATTCTCTCATTTTGCTTCTCAAGCTCCTGCTAAGCACCAGTGCTTTTTTCATTCAGTTTTTGATGCCAATAGCACTCTCCGTACAACCAGAGCAGTGAGATCCACTCTAGGAGACAGTCCTAGTGACAACCTTTGTTAAGGCACAGCTGAGGCAGGTACCTCAGACATTTATGATAATCACAGGCATCCTGAAGGACTATAAAAACCGAGGGCTATGCTCCAATCCAAAGCCATTATAGACTCTACCCCACTACAGTGGAGAAGACGCAACCAAAGGAAAAGCATGAGCTCTCTGCAGAAATCAAGCTGCCAGTAATAGGCTTTGTGTCAGATGCATCCATGCAAAGAACAATACCAAGTGACAAACTGACCATAAAAAAAAAGCTTTATTAACCCTTTTGCACCAGCAGTTCTTCAGGCATCCATTGCCAGCAACGGAGCCCTAGCCAAGTGATCCAAGTTTCTGCCCTCAAGAGGTTAGCACTTTACATTCACTTACAAAGCTGAGTGAGGTACATTTTCAGAAGTAGAAAGATTTGGTTGCAAGTCCCATAAAAAGATGGAGTGTTCCTTGGCCATTTTAATGGATTACAAACTGGTATGGTCCTTGAGAACAGAATAATGCAGGCATTGGGAGCTCGAGGCGTCTCAGCTTCCAGGGAGAGCATGGTGACCACTAGAGCAAGGCCCTTCAGCACAATTCCTCCTCAATCTTTCCAGCTCTCAGGAGTGGACTCCGTGCTGCAGTCACAGCCACCAGGTAGATCTCAGCTACCAACTGGTTTCAAAACCCAGCCTGAGAGGGTTTAGACTTTCCCTGGATGTAAGCTGTAAACTCAGAGTGAGAGGAACAGAGAGACCTCAATGCTCAGTTAGGCTAAAGATAGAAAAATAAAGCTGGTTCAACCAGAGATATAATACTGCCTACAAATCAGGAGCTGAAGTTCACTGTAACCTGTATGCTTTTCTCCTCCCCAAGTCTGCAATCAAAAAAGCATTTATATGGACACATACATAGTTCAAAAGGCACAGGAAGTAAAAGCATTTCTGAACGACCTCATGTGAATTTAACATCAGTATAACTGTAAAATAAATAAATATGTGCAAGATTAAAAAGATCACAACGTTCTCCTCTGTGACATATTTTGTAAAAAAAAAAAGAAGATACACATACGTGCATACATACACCTCACTGAGAATAAAAAAAAAGTACAAACAGTCTTTTATCAAACTCCTATACATACTTTTACAGGCATTCAGAACATCACCATAGGAAACAATTAAATTACTACCTTAAAACGTAACCAAAGGTGGTTTATTTCCCTATACAACCCTATACTTATTTAGGTGTCTGCAATCCAGGTGAGTACATACAACCTCTCCCTCCACCTCCAAGAGAAACTGCAGTTTTTCAAGGGCAAATCTTCCTGGGCAACAACTCTTTTACTCTCATAAAATACTCTGACAACTGCATATTTTGTAAACCAGCCAGAAGCTCCAGGTGCATCTGACACTCTGGGATAGCAATAAAGAACACGTGTTAACAGTGTTCAATTAACAAAACAAAAACACCAAACAACCCTAAATAAAAAAGTAGTGACCAGTTCACAGGTAACTTGGCAGTTTATAGATGAGATAAAAATCAAGGTGCTTAAATTTACATGACTGTCAACATTCCTCCCAAAAAAGGGAACACAAAGATAAAACAAACCTCTCTCAGATGCTGTTGGACTCTTAACAAATCACTTACAGTGAGTACAGTTCTATTGCAGTTTTCTTTTTCAAGTTTTGCTGGAAGAATTCAGCAAAGTATTTGGGATGCAGGAGCAAGGAAAGGGAGAAACTCAACATGAGCTACAAACTGATTCACAGCTAAGTTAACATTTAGGATCTAGCTTTCTAAAACAAAGATTTTAGAGCATCTCATTTTCATGGCATAGAACATTAATTTTGTTACATGTGACATTTTATTCTGGTTTTCTGCCAAACATAGGGGCCGAAACAATCCTTTTCTTTGTGTGTGGAAAACACTTGCTAAATTTAGCTCTTAATTCCTTGATGCCACTGGCTTCAGGAGACCAGTGGAAGGGAAGTTTTAACTGTCGCAGGCAGGATTATAAATTTGCATTTGTTAGCTGTAGAATACTTGCTTTCCTGTGAAAACAGTAAATATTACCTCAGTTTGAAGTGTAATAAAGTACTTCTCCCTGAAACAACACTGTACAGCAGTCTGCCTCAGCCTCCCAACCACCAGGCAGACAGGGTATCTTACACAGGCACATCAAGTGGGATTTACATTTTTAAAGAAAATCTTTCAGCTGCAACTGTCTTAAGCAAATCACAAAGAGTGCAACCATACTTCAGTTCTCCTTTTCGTATTTTCCTTGGAAAAAGACCCACACAGTAATCTCACTCTGTCATGATTGCCCAATTTGTTTTCAAGTAACTGTTCTTAATAATCGTCATTCCAGATCCTGTAAATTTATTGTGCTTCCAGTGAACTGAGAGTTATCAGAACCTGCATCATCTTCGGTGGAATTGTGTGGTTCCTGTTAAAGCAAACAGACAGCATGAAGTACTTTCACCTCTAATGGTTTCAGTGCTTATCAGCAAGATTATCTTGACGTTTATTCAACATCAGAGAAATGCTTGGAATAGCTCAGGGGAAACCCAAAGCTCTTCCACTTCTTCCACCCAGTGTTGCCACAGTTTTTCTATTGAACACTTCAGATGAGCATTACTCATGGAAATAGATTTAAAATCACTTTTTCCTCCATTAACTCTCTACCATGGCCAACAGTCCCACTTCTCTCATACTTATAGGCTTTGAGCAAAGTGCCCCTCCTCAACAAAAAATATTTATTTTCTATCCAGGAGAAACCCATTTGGCAGGAATAGGTACATTGCAGAGTTTATAAAAAATGAGGTCCCTAAGCAGGCTTTTAAACTTCACTGACACTCCCATAAGGGCACCACTCCAAAATCTAAGTTCAAGATTCTATTTCCCACTTCCCACCCCCTCTTTCTGTAGCCTGCAATATTCCAATTCTGATCCTCTTTTATGACCCACCTAATATCTGCAGGATGGGATCAGGAAAACAAGAGTGGGGCATTTCAGAAAAAATAAGTAACATTTAGTTATTCATTACTCAGTAACAGAGGAAAAAAAACCCAACCACTTCTGATGTGTCAAAGGTTGGTAACAGACACAAGATACATTGTGCAGTGCAGCTCTCTGCTTACTATTCCTGGTGAATGGAATTCAACTCCTAATGGAAAACAAGGTATTTTCATCAGGCAGAACATGAGAGTGCTCACAGTAAACTGTCTTTATGTTCAAGCAAGGCAATAAAACCCAGTGGCTTGACATGCTGTACCTGAAGTATGTAAACAGGTAAATCCACTGTAAGCTGAGAATGTGACGAGGAAGACTGAGAGCTCAGCTGAAAGGGAAGATCTCCCTCTCCTGGGGAATCATCCTGTGAATGCAGAAACATGATGAAGTTACACAACCCCCAGGTATCTCAGCACAATATGGCAAATTTCACTCAGTCTCACAATCTTAAAATATCTGATAAAGCCACTGCACTGTACTAGTAAGGCCCAGCTTGACAAAGATGTGGAAAGTTAACTACAACTTAAATCTGAACCTAGCTCAGTGTACAACCTATTATCCTGTCCCCATCAACTTGGAACACTGGCAAGATCTGAAGCAGAAGGAAGGGTTCCTCTTTCAACAAATCTAACACTCAGAAACATGCAACAAGTTTCATGAAGCTGATACTTAACATGAAAGCTACAAATGTGTACACCCATCAAAAAATAGATCCATGGAGAACTCTGCCCATAGGTGTCTCCACACCAGGGCTGTCAGCAATGAAGGAGAAGGAATTTACCCTTTCTCTAAATACTACACAGATACACCTGGCAAAAAACCTATTACCTGCCATGCTCCACTAATCAGCCCCCACCAATTATTAGGTTATTTTGGTTTTTTTAATTTTTAAGCTTTATTTCAATGGATAAGAGAAATAACAGTTTAGGCTGAAACTTCTTTTTGCAGGAACATTTTCATGTCCATCTCTTTTACTTTATAAATTAGAGGTGGAATAATGTAAGAATACTGCAGAGCTCAAGATTCCATCCAGGGGCAGTAGTACCTGAGTTCACAAACACTCAAATTCTTCCATAAATGCAAGTCTGGATAACAGAGAAGCTGAGCATGTTTTTTTCTCCTCAGCTCTTACCTGAAGAAGCTGAATTTGCACATACTGGGCTCCAGTGGCAGGGTCCCTTATTGTCAGCCCTCCATTTGGCAGCACTATGTTACCACCCAGTCGACTGCCAGGAGTAGATGAAGAAAAGTTGGTTGGGCTTACTTTACCACCCTTGTTTTTCCTCTGACCAGAACCAGATGCCCCTAAAAAAAAAGAAAATTTAATATTTGGATGAATTTGCTAGAGTTTTCTGCTAGTATTTTTCAACTTTTTGCAGCTGTTTATACCACACAGCAAATGCCCACAGCAGTGCAACATAATTAAGCACCATCTGCTAAAAGGCCAGAGAGCACTCAGCTGGTGAACTCCAGCTGCTGACTGAGCACCTTTTTACATGAACACCATTGAAAAATCACAAACTGCTAAGCTTAGGGCCCTCCACTGTGGTAGCACAGAAATATCAGCATATTTGTGGTGTTATAGAAAGGAATTAAGAAGTAGGATTGCGTTTTCTATTTTTCATTCTGCAACTCATTTCCTGAGAAGTCATGCACATGATTTTTCTAAACTGTAAAAAAAACATAGTGAAAATCATTATTTACAGGAAGATTTCAAGGACTACTAGGTAGAACAGGCTACACAAGTACAACTATCACAACCTTAAGCTTTTTTTCAGTTTAAAGCAGGATGAACCAGCTGCTGTATCACAAGCTGAAAACCAAAACCCTAATCAAAACAAACGTAATAATATAGTCCTGTTAGTTCAGGTTTTTGTTTGGATTTAAAAAAAAAATCTGTAATAAATGAAGGGCTTGGATAACCTATATTTAAACACTGAACTTCCCTCTGCAGTATTCACTCAATCTAGTTAAACCAATCAGAAATACAAGACTCTCTAGACCACCTTGAGAGGCACAGCATATCATTAAGGCAACAGCTGGTGAAAAGTGGACTATTGGGAGTCTTGAACAGGAACAGAAACAGGAATTTTCTGAGGTCATCTTAGGAGTCATGCAAAGTGCAATCATATTTTTTAAACTAATGTCCAAAAGACATGTTTGATGATACATGCATGTGTTTGGTAATATAAGGCCCCTTAGAACTAGCTTTATAAAGCACTTATCCTTCCATGTGATGATTTGCTGAACCAGACAGAATATATGCACATATGCATTTTACAAATATACAAACAAAACAGTTCTCAAATCAGAACTAGTCTCTTAACTCACCTCAAAAACTATTGCCTTGATTTTCAGAGGAAGGTCTAAGAGACAGCAAGGCAGCACTAAACTCACTCTATGATATCGAGATATCATAAATCTAAAATATTCCACCCCAGCACCAAAGGTAAACACATCTCAAACACCTGGGCTTGTGCAAGTCCAGGGAACCATGGACCATGTTTGATCTGACAAAGGAATGGTTATTATTCACATCAAATACCTCTGAGTCAAACTAAGAGGACACATCTGGAATCATGACCTAAACTCACCCTGCACAAGAATGTTCTACAAGGCTAAAGTATAAGAGAGAGGTTTGAGTATATCTAGATAATCAAAAATAAATTCCTTAACACTGTTACTAAGTGAAATACAGAAGCAAAATCTAGCTGAAATTTCCATTGTCTGTACTGAGTAAAAGAACCCCCTAGATAAGACCAAAAGCATAAACAATAGAAAGCACAGTGACATAATTTTTAGTTTTAATAAGAAGGAGATGAAGAGATGGACAGCTAGTGTCTTGTTAATAATCATGAAACAGAGGGCCCAGCTTTCTTTGTAAGCTTCCTGTGAATCTGATATTCCACAGAATGTGATTACCCTGAGTAACAGATGGTACACCACATGCATAATTATTTTAACTATCAATAAACAGGATAGGACATTTAAGAACATTACTCAGAAACCTGCTCCCACTGCACTGCCAAAATTACTAAATATTTTTATTCAGTAAATGTAACAGAACTAATAGCTTCTCACCTGTGCTGCTGCCATTCCCTTTTTGTTTCTTTTTCTTGGCCAGCTGAATGGCTCTATAGTCTGTTCTTGCAGACCCACTGCTCTCCTAGTTAAAGGGAAAAAAAAAAGAGCCCAGAGATGCAAGGTTTTTGGAATTAAGAACAAAACAAGATAATGAAAACATACACTAATGAGTTCTCAGATGCAGTTATCTTCTATGCTGCAAACAATGAATTCTAGTTTCCCCTGATCTTCTGATTAGAGTTTCAATAAATTCCGTGTATCTACTCAATATCTGGAGCTCAACACAAGAAGAAGTAAGCTCCACATTTGTAAGTGCTCAGATTTTAAGAGTGTAAACATGTACTTCGTAAGGCAAACAAAAAGTTAAGTCTGCAATAACACAGTGAAACAGAAAGGGAACAGTACTTAAAAGAGGAATGAGGACTGGGATGAAAATGCTGCAGTTACTGTTACAGCCCAAATCTCTCCCTGGAATGAAATGAACAAGTAACACGTGTAACACTTATTCTTGAGTGTTCTTGCAAATTCCATTTCCGACGGGCGGCTGCTTATTTTGAAAGGTTCTTCCTGAACTGTTCCCACCAGAATTTCAGTATTTCTTAGAACTTGCCACCACACTGAATCTACCTGTGAAAACACACTACTCAACACATCGTTCGTCAAAAGAGAGACAAAATGCATGACCTGCAAAATCTGAAAGGTCTCCCTATAAGGTGTGGGCAGCCAGGGATATCCCCAAAGTCAGGCTGTCTCATCTAGGGGTGAACACAGTTACTCCATACCAAAAACGAGCTGCCAGTCACTGTGCCAAGATCCATTTCCTTCTGTGCACTGTAACTCCCCGGAGGGTTGGAGAACACAAACTGTGTCACTACTTTGCTGCCCTCCTGCTGACCAACCACATCTGAGCTGGGAAGCAAATTCCGTTCCGCTTTAATTGGTGTCAGTAACTCAGGCACATTGGCGCTGCCGAGGCTGCTGGAAGGAGTCAAAGTGGCCGTGTCTATTGTTAAATTATTGCTGCATGTCAACCCGTGCACATCCTGACTGGAATTCCTCACTGACAGAGATGCCAGCGAACCCAAGGCTTCGGCATTGACAGTCTGTACATCATCCAAATTTAAAGTGCTTTGCTGTAGAACCGTTGCACTGGTTCCCAGCAGGAGAGAACTGTCCAGGCTCTGGGGCATGTCATTGCTCGCCACCAGGATCAAGGGATCAACTGCCTGGCTTAGGGAACTGTTACTGACAGGCAGGCTCCCCCCCAGCGTCGAGCCCACCGAAGCCACATCGATGGTGACGATTCCAGAGTTCACCAGCGCCATGTCCGCTGCAATTCCAGAATTGTTACTGGACGCGTTGGAAAACAGGGATACGAGGTCGATGTTGCTGAGATCACTCTGCCCTGGACTAGTGAGTTCACTGCTGGGGGTGAGGGAGCAGGTTGCTTCCAGCTGAGTTAGGAGATCTGGAAGAGAAGGGTTGGTTATAAGACAGAGCTTCCACAGACAACAGGAGGAAAAGGAAGCTTAAAATTCTATATTTTTAGCCTACTAAAACACTTCCCACCTTCCCTGAAAGCAAATTTAGGGAAAAGCAGCCTACCAAAATAAGTTCATTCTTTTACTGAGAAGTGTGAGTTATAAAAGCACTTGCCAAAAAATAACACTAAGGCAGTGCAGGCTAAGTACAAATTGTACAGGACTGAAAGGGATGAAAAGAGAAATTCTTTTAGTCCTTATTCATATTTTACAGATGGCATGGAAAAGGACAAACTTTGATTCATTGAAAAATGCTGCAATTTCTCACAATTTCAGAGGTCAAGCTCAAGTGTGTCTGATAGTCTGATACTCAGAGATCCCACTGAAAATTTTAGGAGAGGGTGAAACCAACTTCAGTCTCTTCTATCATTCATGTCAATGGAACTCAGATTTCAACATCAGTAATTACACATTTTCCTTAATAAAACACTTCATTTTTCCACTGCACCCTCTGATATCCAGAGACAAACACTTTACCTGGGCTGAAGTTATGCTGCTTGACCATGTGCGTTTTCATGCTGTGTTTGGAAGTGAACAGTTTATTACAGCTGGAAACAGGGCACCGGGTCTTCAACGAGTCCACATCCTGAAGATGTTTTTTGGAGTGAATATACAGACTACTTCGTGCTGAAAATTTTGCACAACAGCCTGCAAGAAGATATATAAGGCTTTGAAGTTTCAAATTTAATGAAGTTTCTGTTTAATATTCATATTTAATGTCTTAACAAATCAGAATATCCTCTACTTGCTGTTTTGCAGCACCTGTGCACACACTCAGAGGAACCACAAGAAAGTAAACCTGTCAAAGGGTAGGACAGTTTAACAACCTGTTTCTGACAACATGAAACTCTTAAGTCATTCAGTGTAAAGCACAACCTTTTCACACTATGGCATCTGAAATTCTTCATGACAACTGCAGGAAACACCATAAAAAGGAAAAACAATCAAGTAGAGCTGCTTTACTTTAAAGAACTGAATAATCCAGATCACACAGAAAAATCTTTGCTTCTGGAGTCCCACTGAAGTGGTGAGGGTGGTCAAGCTACAGCATGAAACAGAGTTTGCTCTGTCATTCTTAACTCTGGGAATGATCACTTGTTCAAGACTTCTGTTTAGTTTTACCTCTTCAATCCCTGTTAGAAGATTCACTCTTAATTGTTCCAGTCCTGTACCAAGCACACATAACCTTTAGACAAAAATACACACCAGTTACCAGGAAACACATATGAGAGTGGAGCAATACCTTCTACTGGACACTCAAATGGTTTTGTACCAAGGTGAGTTATACTGTGGCCTTTCAAGTGTTCTGCTCTTGTGAAGGATTTCCCACAGCCTTCTACTGGGCACATGAATCTCCTATCATCTTCGTGTTTCCTAGAAGGGAAGGAAATTGTCATTGGCATGATTAAATCCACTACTGCTTAGCTACTGGAAGAGAAACAAAGACAAGTAAACAGCCAGGGCCTTAGGACAGTATAATCAGAAAAAGCTTCCTTTACCTTTTATGCCTCAGAAGCTTGGACATACTGGTAAAAGACCAGCCACAGCCTTCAAAGTCACAGATAAAAGGTCTTTCGCCTTGAATAAAAAATGTTACATTAATAATCTAATACAAAACACATAGTGCTACTAGAAGATATTAAAACCTGCTTAAGTTGAATTAATTAAAGACAAGGCAACTTAACCAGACCCTCCTGCAATGCACTGCAGAGTACTATCATGTCCCTTCCCCCTCCTACAATCTGGGCTTTCTTTAACTCCATGTTATTGCATCAGAGAGTACAAGTATTTATCAATCCACCTCATATCCTGAAGGTGCTTCAATAGTCAGTAACAGCATTACTCAAAAGAGAAACACAACTGAACTGTTTTTTCCTGTTTTCATGATCTGCCACTGTGTCCTGATTACAAGACTGTGAAGCATGTGACATTGGTTTCCATCACACCTATGAACTTCAAATGATACTTTAAAAAACCTCAAAACTGTAGAAGCATGAAACCAGGAAAAGAGAGGACAGTAGAGGACACACCAGTAACATGACAAGGCTGTATTTCAGCTTTGCAGTGGTCCTTGCAAGTCAGGCATGCTTGCCAGAGGTGAAATTTATCTTCTTGCTGTTCCAAACCTTGGTACATACATGCCACATGTTCTGAGAGTTTTTCAGCTGTTGTTTGTATCAAGAGTAAGATTTATGCAACGTTTTGAACATCTATCAACTTCGGAATACAGCTGGGATAGTTTTTTCTGGACAGAATGCACAATATGTGACAAAAGCCACAGCTTTGCATACGTGCTTAACTACTTTGCATATGACAACTTGATTCAGCGGGTCTCCTACCCCCAGAAGGCCAAGAATCAAATGCTTTCACTGACTCCAAATAACTAATGTTACCCTTCCTGACTTCCAGATTTTCCACTACACTGCAGTCCACTTTCCACATACTATGCTCCATGTGCTTCCCCGTGTACAAATCATCTCTGTGAATACCTGTGTGACTCCTCATGTGGATTTTCAGTCGGCAGGCCTTGTCATACTGCTTGTTACAGCCAGGGAATGAGCAGGAGAACTGCTCTTGCTCTCTGAAGTGGGCTCGATTGTGGGAGAATAATGCACTCACTGTGATAAACGTTCGCTCACAGCCTGGGGAGAAAAGGGAAATGGCACATCTGCTTGACAAAACTCTGTCAGGAAAACTGTACTCTTTTCTCTCTCCCAGCTTTTAGCGAGGTACTTTCAGGATCGTTTTTCAGGATATTACATGGGGGGAAAGGGAAAAAAAACAAACAGTGAAATCCTACACAATATTCCCAGGAATTACAATTGTTTTGCCAAGGTGGGCAATCAAGTATAGCCTGGGTTAAGGCGCACCCGCTGAACGCTGGCGCCGTCTCTTGCGGAGTTTCACTGTACCAGCACAAAGTGGCATGAGGAAAGGTACAGCCTCCTCCAGCTCCCAAACTTTTTCTCTTGGTAACTGAGGTGGCCTAGAGGAGAACCTTCCCTGACATTCTGGGGTACCACGAAGGGGAAGGAGAAGCGGGGGCAGAAGAAGCCAGCCGACCGCCGCAGGGCAGGGATGCCAGTTTCTGGAAGGGGAGGGGAGGGAGCCCAGCCCCAGAGGCGGCTTNGAGGCGGGCGGCGCTGGGGAAGCGCTGCCCGCACGCCTCGCACTTGTGCGCCGCCTCCTGCTCGTGGGCGCGGCTGTGCGCCCGCAGGTTGTACACGGTGGTGAAGCGCTTGGTGCAGCCCGGCGCCGCGCAGGCGAACGGCCGCAGTTTGTCGTGCGAGTGCAGGTGCCGCCGCAGCTTGTAGGCCGTGGCGAAGGACCAGGCGCAGCCCGGCACGGGGCAGCCGAAGGGC
>VXBC01012867.1:1492942-1594792 GCA_013399945.1 Ploceus nigricollis
GAAACCCGGAGAGCGGAGCGGCGGACGGGACGGAGCGGGGCTGCCCCGGGGCAGGGCCGGCCGGGCGGGGATGGCGCAGCGGGGAGCGGCCCGTGCGACACCCAGGGTGGCACCGCTGGAGTCATCTCAGGTCCTGGGGATTGTGCTGATGTCCCTTAATGGCCAGGAAGAGCCCCAGAATTAAGGGACCCTCAAGGTAAAGAAGTTTTTCCTCGTGTGGAGGCGAAACATCTCATGTTTTAGTTTATGGCCATTGCTCCTCATCGTGTTGCTGGGCACCACTGAAAAGACTCTGGCACCATCCTCTTGACACCTAACTTTGAGATATTTATATGGATTCATGGGATCTCCTCTCTCTTCTCTAGAATAAACAAGCTCTGCTCCCCCAGTCTCTCCCCACTAGAGAGATGTTCAGACCCCAAATCATCTTCGTGGCCCTTCACTGAACCCTCTCCACTATCTCTGTGTCTTTCTCATACTGAAGAGCCCAGAACTGGACACAGCATCCCAGATGTGGCCTCACAAATAGAGGGGGAGGATTGTGTCCCTGGATGTGCTGTGCAGGAGCAGTGCTAAGGGTGCAGCCACGCTCAGAGAGCTGAGAGAGGGAAATTCTTTAGCAAAACACCCTGTGTACCATGAGTGGAAATCTGGAAACAGCGCTACAGGCCAACCCTGGGCAATGCAAAGTCACTGTTCAAGCATGACCATGGCGCAGCATCACCCAAGATAGAGCAGCACCAAAAAAAGAAAAAAATCCTACAAATTCAGCTAATGCATATATATTTTTTTAAAATTTATTCTTGGGCAAAGCTTTCTCTGGGAGAATGTTCAGCTCTTTTATGGCTCTCCAACACTTAAGGAAAAGGTAAAATTATCTTGTATTTGCTATGGAGATTTACCAGTTCCCTGCTGCCATGGGACTGGCGAGCAGTCCCAGCAGATGGTGCTGTGATCCTTCTCCTGCTCAGATTATTCCTCCTTTCTGAGCATCAAACCTCCTACAGCCAGGGTGTGAACTCGGGCCAGGCACACTCGGCTCCAGGGAAGCTGGAGCTGTGGCTACACCCAGAGCTCCACTGGGTGTAGGTCTTCCCTGTCCTTGGTGGCCCCAGCCATCCCAACCTGCCTGTGGAGGTCTTTGCAGTACCTTCATGTTCCTAGGAGAAGATAGGTCTGCACTCAAGTTTATTGCTTAACACAAAGGTGCATCCCTGGGTGAAGGATGTAAAACCTGTCACCAAGCTCTTGCCTCCCTCTGCAGCCATGCAGATTGTCAGGATAAGTGTCTGCATTTTAGGAAAGCCTTAAGGTGCTGAGCTTCATAGGAAGGATGGTTCAGCCTGGCAAGCTTGAGACTCCACTGCACTGCAGAAATTCACTGATTGTACATCCCCTGCCCAGATCAGATCCGATGCAATGCCTACAGATGGATGGATTTCAAACTCTCCTCCCTGTACTGGCTTTGTCCAGCAGTGAGGTGAGCTACCTAAAAATGACATCGGCACCCCCACACAACAATAGCCTGTTCACAGTCTCAGCTTCTCTGCACACAAGTAGAGGACAGATAAATCAAGGCTCAGCAGGGCTCAGAAAGGGATCTTTGCACTGGGGTTGTTTATGGTTTCTGTGTGCTGGAAACCCCCTATTTCATCCCTGACAGCAACAGGTTAGTGTTGCCCTGTGCCCTCCCAAAGGTATTGTAAACCTCAGCCAGTTCACATTTGTTAAGTGCTTGAGATTTGCAGTTAAAAGACCAAAGTAGATTTAAACATATACGTATAACTGCATACCACATAATTGAAATAAACTCCAGTGAACAGTCATACATAAGACCAACTGCTCACCAGTTCACTGCCTTCCTGTGCCCCATTTTGCCTTAACTCATGCTGCCTCATTAATAGACTTCATAATCTGAATTTCAGCTTGTAGCTGTTTGTAGCACTCATCCATATGGGTTCTGTGTGTCCCTACAGGCAGTCCAGTTATAAACTCCCAGGGAGACATTAAACATGGCTGTAATGGTAAGGTTATGTACTCTGGGCAGTAAGGCTACTAGGACAAAAATAAGGTTCCTTTTGTGCCTGGGATGTAAAGATGAACATGCTGGCAGGTACCCCAGTACTGAATAATACAAAGGTGAAGAATTTGTCATAAATATTTCTTCAACATCTTGTCTATGGTGTATTTTCAACTCAGAATTAAGAGGAGTCTATGGAACAGCTCTACATTCCTTGGTACAAGAAAAGCCAGTGTATTTTCTGGTTGTTCCTCTTGACAAAGCAAGAACCATCAGTGGTTTTGGGCTATGAAGTTTAGAGTGGTTTCACACAATACCAGTACCCTAACTTTGGACTTAGTCCACTGTGATTATTAATAAGGTAATACATAACATATGTCAAAGCAAAGGCTGTCAAATCTGCCTGACAACTACTCCCATCTCAATCATGAATTGGCAGTGTGGGCGGGTTTTTTCCATAATGTAAAGCAATTCCTATCAACTGCAGATTGCACTTCACAGAAGGCTCAGTTTCAAGCAGATGCCAGACTCTCACTGTTCATCTGGAGAGAGACACTGTACGTGAACAGAGTAAAGAACTCAGGATTCAAAATAAACACTTCCCTTTTCCTAGCAGCAGAGGCAGTGCAGAACTGCAGAGCGCTCACCTGTGGGTGCCGTGGGCTCTAGCAGGGGTAGAGTTTCACACTCCTGAGACTGCAGCTCATCACATCCCCTCTGCAGCAGCACAGGCAGGTTCATGTGTGTAACACCCCTTTCCATTCCAAGAGGTAATGGACACAGTGCCAGGAGGCTGAGTGACATTCCAGAGCAAGTCCAGAGGGGGAAGGGACTGCTTCCACTGTGTTCGTGTCAGAATGAAGCCCGTGTGCTGTGCAAGGACCATGCTTAGCATGGGACAGGACAGCTAAGAATTACTTTGGTACACACATTAGTTTATATTTTTCAGGAATAAGTGACTGTTTAGTTGTTGGGGGATTTTTTTCCATTTAATTTTCAGGGAAAAATTCCCATTCCCATCATGAACAGCTTCTTATTGCAAACATTGTTCCAAATATGTCAGTGAAAAGACTGTTCCTGGTGGACCCGTCACAAACACAAACATATTTGCCCCATTAATAAGTTAGAGAGGAAAAAAAGAACTCACATGGAACAGACATTTGCAAGGCTTTTATCATTTGGCCAGAGAGCAAAACAGGATATCAAGGAAGCAACTTCAAACACATCTGCAGGAGCAGCATTGCACTTGGAGTACCACTACTGTTTCATGGCTTGCTCCAAGATGTTCTCATCCACCACCTTGTGAGGGAGAGTCACCCTCAGTGTGCCATTTTCCTTCATTGCTTGGCAGATGGTTTCATAAGCAAAGGCATTTCCCGACCAGCAGCGCCTGGCGACCTGTCAGACAGCAGAACGAAGGGGTGTAAAAATCAGACATTTCTCTTGCACACCCACCTTGCACCATATTTGTGCAAAAACTGGCCCCCAACTCGTGACAATAAATCTTTCAACCCTCTGCCAGTTTTTAGTTTCCTTTCTGATTTTGCAAGTAATTTTTGCAATACTTCATTTTTATGAGTAGTATTTGGGTAGACGTGGTACTTTTCCATGCATAACATTGGACAGATAAACACTGGTAGAGCCAGGTAAATTATAAACTTACAAAATTCCCTCACCAAAAATAATTGTGCACTCCATCCCAGCTCTGTAAAACTAGCACTAGCTTTGGATAACAGTATTGTTTGAGCAGTCAATGCTTTTGTAGTGGGATAAATATTTTAAAAGGAAAATGTCACTTCAATTTATTTTCAACTATGAAATCAAAGAGCCAAATTCTCTGCCAGCATGTAAGGATGAAATTCTACCGACAGCTAGAGAAATCATAAACCCCTTTTCCATCAGCAACACTCTGTGTTTTGATCTGTGTACAAGCAAGATTCCCCAGATTTAAAAAAAATTAATATTAAAGTATACATATATGAGTTTTGCTTACTCCATTGGAAACATCCCAGCTGAGCATCATCTTAGCTCGTTCTTCAGCTTCCTTGGACCCATCCAAAACCAGGCCAAATCCCCCATTGATCACTTCCCCCCTAAAAAAAAAAGTAAGAAAATCAAATAATAATTCAAAGCAATACCACAAAATTTACAGGATTTGTTTGGTTGTACTGCAAGAAGGAGGATGAGAATACAGAAATTATTTTGGATAAGAGACTATCAGTGATGTTTTATACTTGTGATAAAAGAAAAAGAGTGTTTAGCAGGCAAAGGACTAATTTCTCAACCTGCAGCAAACCTTGTCCACCTTTCTTGTAATGCTCAGCTGGGATTCAGGATCTGCTCCAAGCAGGGATACCAAAAATTAAGCTTGCTCTGTATCTCCTGAGTCCTGCACTGTGTACTGGCTCTAAAAACAGGTGGAGAAAGGTTAGCAGATCTGATGGGCCAGAGATTTACCTGTCTCAGGGTGGTTTTTAAAGGTTCAGCTCCTCATGTTTGCTACACTACAGCTGCCATCTAGCCAGGATCGTGAGGGTGACAGTGTGCTTACAGCAGCAGGCAGATGGATCTATTTATATTCTCTTGGGACAAATGACAGAGCATAAGCATTTTATTAAAAAAGTGTTAACCACCACTTAATGCACATCTGCCTCAATCATTTCCAAAACCATCATTCATTTTGTATGAGATACAGAGATGTTTAAAGACATCAGTGCCAACATTTCAGGAAGCAGACTTATTGGCAGAAGAAGAACAGAAATATGTTAAAACGAACAGACTATTCTTGGGAGAAATAACAGTCTGGTTTTAAAGGACAGGGAAAACACGTAGAGCAAAACATCTTGTCTGACTTCAGAATCTGGCCTGCTGGAGCTCCCATTCCATGGCATATGGTGAATAGTGGTGGATGCAGCTGGGAGATTAATCGTGCTGTGAATCTGTGAGAATTCTGGCATTAGAGCTCAGCATCAGCCATACCTGAGGGACAGGGCATATCATACAACAGCACACAGTATGAGACACTCATGGGAATCCCTGGAGGCAGGATTTTGTCCTCTGAGTTTTATAGTTAATACAAGTTTACAAAATTTACATAGAACAACATCAGACGTGTCCATTAATCAGATAGGAGTTGAGAGTCTTCCAGTCCAGGAAGGAATTGTTTCTTAATGTGTATTTTATAGCAGTAACTTGAGCTTCTGAGGAAATAGGGACTTGAGGCTAAACTAGAGCCTCACAGACCTGACATCTACTTGCTGAAACTGGAACTCATTTCTCAGTTTCAATGGAACGTTGTTACTCATGTGCTGTTAATTGCCTTTCTACTAGTACTCACATACAGTACCTGTGTGTTAAGTAGGACCCTATCACAGAGCTCAGCAAGGAACTCAGGGCTCCAGATCTCACCATCATCACATCAAATTAGTTCTCTGAATTCCCCCCACTTTTCCATTATCAGATATGTCACTATTATAAATGCATTTTCTGTTGAAAGGCACAGAACTGTCACTTGAAAATGACAGTTCTCACAGCAGAATTCCACTTAATGAATTAGGTTTTTTTAACTAGAAAATTTGAAACAAAATCATGTTTTCAGTTGGGATGTTTGAATATTGTAAGATCTGACTCTTCAAAATAAAATTATTCTTTTTGATTGACACTGTCAGGTCTTTTCAAAAGCCTGGAGTTTAATTCCCAGGATGTTTTTACTGTGTGAAGTCTTTCACTCGTTCTGCTCTTAGTCTCATCTGGGGATGAATACAAACAGCCAAACATCTGTATTTCTTGCAAATTCTACTTTTTGAATAGCTCATGTTGTTACTGTCCTCTCCAAAAGAGGAGACCAGACTGGATGACAACAAATGTAATTGTGCCAGAGCCAGTTAGTCCACCATACTCTGCTGCTCCTGTGTACAGAGACCAAAGAGCAGAGCACTACTCTTTACTGTCAGTTCAAAGCCACAGAAACCCAGACCTATGAACCAGTGTTTTATAAAGATATTCCATATAGGACAATGGTGTTCCTTCAGTGGCAAAAATTCCCTCTGCCCACAGAATCCCAAAGAGCATCCTTTGAAGCTTAGGCATGAACAAGGAGCATCTGATCTACTTTCACTCAGTCAATTTAAAGCCTTTCCATTGATTTCCATGGAGTTACTCCAGTGCAAATCAGAATCACTCACCAGGATCTGTTCTACTGCCTAAAACCACTCCTACATCAAATGCCAATGTTTGTTATGATGGATTTTCTAGAAAAACTTCTCTCTACCTTCATTAGCATTGGGTCACATTTTCAGGTAATTAAAGAAACATGTGGCATTTTGACCTAAGCTACCTCCTATAATTTCCAGATGTCTCCTCCTAAGATGATCAAAGAAAACAAGGCCTCTCTCACAATCAAGATGTCACACTGTCGACAGTGCAGATGGATTCTTAAATTGCTTCTGCCTTTTTGTTACTACAGGTTATCCAGGCTCTGTGCTAATATACATTCTGCTGCAAACAAACAGGCAGCAAAAAAGGAATAACAGTCCTTTGCTGTAATTATAGTCAAGACTATGTTAATCTTAAGTCTCTCCCAGAGTACATGTGATGCAAATTCCAGCTAAATAAATATTAATCCTGCCTTTCTTGTTTGTCCCACAAGGCTGTAACAGAAAATAAAGCATGTAAAAGGCACTTGTGCAGTCTCAGTGGGAAGACACAGCAGATCTGCCAGCAGTTCCAGGCAAGCCTGGCCTCTGCAGGAAGGACTGGCAGCTAAACACAGTTCAGGTATCCATTTCTGAACTCCCAGGGCAGAACCTTGCCAATGACAACTGGATTTCACTCAAATCACACGTATTTTTGTTTATAAATATATATCAGCTTTCACTTTCACATTTCCAAATCAGCTGATGACAAAAAGGCTTTATCAAAGACGTAGAGATTTCTTTATGACAAAGTCAGGTGGATTTTTAGTGCTCAGAGAAAAAGCAAAACAGGGTCAAAAACTTAAAAGCATCTATCTTTTCCAGGCAAAGAAAGCAGTTTTTTATGGCTGGGGTTTGTTTTTCTTCTTTTGCCACCTTTAAATTACTCCTCTGTCTCCTCAGAAGGCAAAGGGGTGCAGCCCTTTCACCTGCCAGGGTGGTGCCACCTCAGTTAAGCCAAGCAGAACACCTGCCTGGCCTGGCTCTGGGGGCTCTCCAGGCCAGGGCCAGTGACACGACAGCTTCACCACAGCTGAGCCTCAGCACGGTGGCTTGTTAAGGCTCTGCAGACACACACCTGATTTTCAGGTCTTGCATTCTTCACTGAGGCACAGTAATTTAATCACAGAGGGCTATGCTGTTCCAGGAACAAGGCAAGCAGATACTGTTCTGCAATCACAAGCCCCCAAGCAACCATAGGAAATGACAGAAAGGAGAACCAAACCCTGTTTTTTCCAGAGATATTTTGAGTTCAGTGAATAGCCACACTCTAATTTTCTGATGCATTACATAAATTACAGCATAAATCTGCTCTGCCTTGTGGCAAGGTTTCCTTTAATGATGTAACTCCACTTACAAAACAACTAAAACAGTATAATTGAAATTGCAGTGTGGTCAGGGCCAGTTTTCTAGAACTAAGGGCAGTCTCACCATTCAGCCAAGCTGTCTCTGAATGGCACAGAAGGCTAAAAGTGTCCTGGAAGGATCAGCCTTAGAGAGACCAGAAAGGAATACAGCCACTTGTATCCTTTGAATTAAGCATCTTCAATGCACAGAACATTCATGGCATAAGTAATTATTTTAGCAATTCTAGTAATTATAATTATCACAAAAATATCCCAAATACTTTGCACAACATGTTGTGAAAAGTGATTTTCTTTGTTTGTATTTCATAAGCAGATATTTTAAAAGGTTAAACTCAGCTGAGGAAATTAAGACAGAACTTGTCTGCTGCTACATCTGGAGCCTCAGACTGAGATGACCAGAGTAGGGAGACATTCTGATATGTGTTTTCCATTCAGAATTATGGAAATTGTGAATGAAATCGTGGCTGTGGGTCCTTATCACTGAAATCAGCAAAGGCAAATCTTTACTCCATGTGCTTAAGTCCTCAGAAAGTTTTGTTTTCCCATTGTTCAGTTTTGCTCTCTTGTACCCTTCTATGCAGTATTTATGTCACAGAAATCAAAGGAATTAAGAGTACAGAGAGGGAGTTCTTCCACTGACCTGAAGGGATATTTTCTAGATTCATCTCATCCAGATGAATAACAATTAATTATCACAAAATGTCTCTGCGGATAACATCTGCTACAAGTTCTTTGGCTTGCTGGTTTTGGCATATTCCAGCACTGTTTGAAACAGGGAAGTATGAGAGTTCACCACAGTATTTAACAGAGGGTTGTGCCTCTCTTGATTGCTGATACCACCAAATGAAGACATGACTGTAAAATGGGTGAGGCTTGTCTGGAATATGCTGGAAAGTACAAACCAGAACTGAAGGCTGTAGTGTGGCCAGGCTTTCCCACTTCCTGCATCTCTGCCAATCCAGGTAGCCTTTCAGTGGCAGATGGAGGAGATTAGTTTCCATCTCCATACAGAACATTTCTTTCATTCTGCTTTTCAATTGAGGCATGTGTCTTAGTTTTGCATGCCACATGAAGGAGTGAACTGTTTAGTTCAGTAAACTGAACTAAACTGTTTAGTTCAGTAAACTGAACTGTTTAGTTCAGTCCTTTCTTGGCTGTGGTCTTTAGTGCTACCAGGGCATGAGCAGGGAGAGAAAGACTGGGGGGTTTGCTGCCACCTGAGCTGGTTTGTCTCAATAACCCCTCAGGCACTGCAGCACAGGAGCACTTCTGTTGGGGTCCTGAGGTCACAGCTTTAAATACAGCTTGAGAGGAGACCTGAACATAATCCATCCACTGACACTCTGGCTGTGCATGTGTGAAGACAATGCTGGAAGCAGGATCTGTTCAAAATGACCACAGCAGACTGTCCTTGTTCATCAAATTAAGTTCTTCAAACTGTGCTGTGGCCAGTGTTCAAAACACTTTTTCTGAACATATGAGCATTAATTAGAAGAAGAGTCATACAGCACCACACTTTGCTTTATAATTTGTCCTTTCAGTCCTTGATTCCAAACCCATCCTTCCCACCATCACAGCACAGTTCTCCTCTGGTACTGCACATCTTTTCAGCAGTTCCTGTCTCCCTTCCCCACACACATACACAGCAGCAGGAGCAGGATTCAGAGCCCAGCTTTAGGAACACAAACAAGCTCTCACCAGCCAACTCCACCCCCGTTGTGCAGCGCGACCCAGGTGGCTCCTCTGAACGAGTCTCCCACGAAGTTCTGCACTGCCATGTCTGGGAGGAGAGCAAAGGTGTTACTACTCTTGGCCACGCTCATTTTTGTGTTGTGCTGCTCCCTCCTTCCACCAACACCTTCACTGGGGCTGTGGGAAGGCAGGGTTGGAGGCAGGTTTTACTCCCAGCTCCTCTCACAGATGTACACTGAACATCTCAGTCCTGGGAGGAACAGGCAAGAGGGATTTGTCTCCCACTCTGCCCTGACTTTGGAAGAAACAAATGCCAGTTTTACACTGTGGGTTATGAGGGCACTGGTGATCCCTGCATTTGTGCTCCAACACAGGCAGCTGAAGGACCTACCACTCTTCAGCTCTGAGATAATTCTTCAGGGTGGAGAGAAATAAAATGCACTCCTTTGGGATACCTCAGTCATGGAAGAACAGGCTGCACACATCCATGTGTGTGGATTCAAAATGGGCAGGACACCTGGAACACTACACACCTTGCAGTTCTCAGAAGTCTGAAATATTTTCAGATCAGACTGCAGAGTTGCTTCAGCCCTGTGCAGAAAGCCAGCCTAAAGCTAAGGAGTTGCATTTTGGGGACAAAGTTGGGAAGAAAATTATATCCACCCCAATTCTCTGAACATGTGGGAATTTTACCCTGAACCGGAACTGCTGAAACCACTAAGAAGGTTTGTCTAGAAAAAACCCCAAAGAAATATAATTTAGCAAACAAATATAATTTGATTAATGCATGGTTTCCACTGAATTGTTCACTAGAATTTTGTATATTCACTGCAATTTGTGCTAAAGCATATACCCAGAGAGGTGGAAAGAGGTGCACACAGAGGATAAGAGTAAAATTTACTGAAAACATCCAGATTTAATTCAGGAAAGATTCAATACATAATTTGCCGTATTTTAAACAGGAAAAATAAGAGAAAAACAACAATATCCCCACCAGCCACATCTGCAGACCCACAGTTATGTGCCTGATGGAAAAATGAGTTTGAGTGCTAATCTATGTTAAACCCTTTCAAAAGCTCCATTATGGCATCTTTTATCTGACGTTATGTCACTTTAAGAATGCAATTATCATAATTACAGTGCTGTCAAGATTGAATGGGAGAAATCTAAATCAGCATCTTCTATAATGTACAGATTTTCTCCTCAGCCACTGGCCTGATAGGAGTGGAGGTTGGACAAGGAGTGAACTAACAATGCAATAACTTGCTGCTCCTTGGCTTTGATAAAGGTCATTGGCTGCAAGTGCCTGTGCTGAAATACACTTTGAGAGCAGTAATGACCCATCAGGCTGAGGCATTTTAAAAAAAAAAATGAGACAAACAATCATTCTGGAAATGTCCTGTGTGTTGAAGAGGAGCAAATTTCACCCAAACCAGCTCAAAAGTTGTGTTAGAACAACAGGATAGACAGGAGAGAGGAAGACCTAAGATGTTCTTTTGTTGCCTCCAGAGGCTCATCTGGTAAAACAGATTTAGGCCTGGTTTTATAGACCAGTGATATCAGTGGCCAACAGGCTTTAGATAAGCCCTTGAAGAAGGCAAATGGATCACGTAAATCACAAAATGCAAAGAAAACCACAAAGCACGATGAGCAATGGGGTTCAGCAAGCCTTGTTTCTATTGCCCTCTTCTGAGGGCATTGCCTGATGATTACTTATGTTGCTAAGATGGAGATATTACTTTGAATTTCTGTTCTCTGTGCAGCTGCACCATTTTCTCTCAGCTTGTCAGAAACAAGCATTGTTCAAGGCATCTATTTGCCCTATTAGAACTAGCCAACATGCTCCAAAAGTGTTGAAGTGGCACTGATGGACTCAGTTAAAAGCCTCATTTCACCAGGAAATCCAGTTAACAGGGAACTTTTCTCCTTGAAATTGAGCCATAATTTGGTTCTATTATGAATTCCCATAATGGAAGTAATTCAATATGCTCAGCTTCCTCTATCAATTTCTCCTTCTACAGCAGCAGTTCCTCCAATCTCACACCTCTTTGTGATTGTCAGCTCATGACATAGAGAAACACCACTGGGCTAAAGCTATTACCCTAATTTCCACTTTACAGATGGAAAATTGAGGAAGATTTGAGGTTAAAAAGTGCTTAGTGCTTCATCCATTTTTTCAAGTCTCCAACCTGATGTTTCTTGGGTTTATTTCTCTAAAAGATAGTTTCACAAACTGAAAAGCAGAGTCTGGTTAGCTCAGGTCAGTTGTGCAGATTTAAAGGCTCCTTTTGTAGAGCAAATCTACATTATTTGCCCACAGTCACACTTTAAGTGAGCAGCAAGGCCTGCCTTTCATTCTTATGCCTTTACTATCAATATTTCCTCATAACCAGAAAAGTTCCTTTCAGAAACTCCAGACTGTTTTCTTGAGTTCTCGGGCAATGGAATGAAAACAGCTGTGAACCTCTTTGCTTTAAGCAAAATATTATTATAGACCTGATTTTGATCTTGTGGATTCCAAGGAAATATGGCTGTAATCAGATCACCTGTTTGAAATAGTGAGATTCCAAATTAAAATCAAACAGAAGATACAATCCTCTGAGACTGCTCTCCATCTGCATTCAGATACATCTGGTGCATTTTCATGGAATTTCCAGCAGTGTTCAGGACCTCTCCTATGTAACCAGCTCCACATTCGTGTCTGTATTGTTAAATCCCACAAAGCTTCTCAGGAAATCTGATTAATTGGGATTAAAGGGTGTTTTTTAAACAAAAACATTTTAAAAATGTTGCATAAAAATGCTATTTCTGTTTTAAAGCCATTTCCTTGCTGGCCCAGGCAGACAAGCCTCAGCTGTTCCACTGACCTGCACAAAAGGCTGATCCATCATAAATGTTGGATGTCTCCCTGAAAGGGCTGTCAGTCCCACTCACATCATGGTGATCTCTGCTGAGGACCACTGGAGCCTGGAAAAAGCCAAGAACAAGACAGTGGAATCCTCCAGACTGACACTGCTACTGAGGACCATTACCTGCTCAATTCACTTCTGTCTTAAATCTTAATATTTGGGCCCCTACTAAAGAGTTACAGTCCCTGCTTTGTGCTCTCTGCAAATCACAGAATGATACTTGTTGTGCTTGCAGGTGCCCAAATAGAAAATTAGACAGTCTCATCATGAAACGAAATTTCAGAGAGTTTCTAAACCCACCTCTCTCCTGTGACAGAGCACAATACTGGTGGCAGGCAGAGAGGATTGAGCCCTAACACAAACTGGCCCTTCTGCTCTCACTGCTTGAAGCTTTCTCCTTTCCCACCTGCCTCCCCAGTCTCAGATATTAAACACAATTAGCAGAGCATATCAAGACAAAAGAGACAAACCTTAATCTTTCCTTCAGAAATGGCTCGATTAATAGCCACAGCTATAGACACACGGCCCTTCTGATCAGAATATAAGATTCTGGCTTGAGAGCCAACGACCTGGAAAAGAAAAATGACAGAGGGATAAGGTTCTCTGCCACTGGCTTATCTTCAGGTCCCAGATGAATGGAGTCACAGGAGTGACCCCTTTCCTTCCATAGAAGAAAGTGCAGATTATTTCTTCACCAACATCCAGCTTCCAGAAAAAAAAAATTCAAATCCCTCTTTGAACTTAGTTTTATCTTCACTCACACAGTCCATGAGATGCATTTCTGTATTCAGCTGCCACTGCCCAGTAAATTCCACTCTTTAACTCAACCTGATTGCTAGGCTATAATCCCCCTATCAACAAATCCCTTACCAACAGCTGAGAAGCAGAGGTTTGGAACTGGTGATGGTGGGCTGGAAGAGAAGAGAAATGTGGCAAAGAACATCTGTCCTGCACAGCTCTGCTGTGCTTCCAGACTGGGAGAGCACATATGAGCTCTACAGCATCACTTGTTGGCTTCACAGGGAGAGCCTGCCCAAAAAGGAAAACAAAGGATGATCCAGTGGAGTCCTGCTTCCCACCGTGCAGAAGGATGGCAGCTCTTCAGCCCTAGCTCCTGCTTTGGAAAGGGTTCTGGGAACTGCACCTGTGAGGAGCTTGGTCCACAGCAATGCCAAGAGGAATATTTTGAATAGCACTGTGAAAGAACTGAGGTGGAGGATGAGTCACAGATATGTTTCATTCCAGATACAAGAGTATATATTGCTGGATTATTTTAACATCTCCAGATGAGGAAGTGACAGGAAAGAGCTGCTTCAGCTCAACCTAAAATCCTGCTGTGAAGAGAAGGGTTTCAATTGTCAGCCCCAAGAGCTACAGACTGTGTTTTCATTCCCATCCATTCCTGCTTTTCACCCCTGCATTCAGGACCAGGAGCAGCCACATCTGCTGCAGGAGGCTGTGCACTTACCAAGCTGTGCCTGCCAGCTTCCCGAATCCAGCGGATGTTGTCATGGTACTGCTGCTTCACAGATGTGCTCACTTGTGAGAGAACACAAGAAAAATTACAGTTTGGAAATTAATGCAATATGTTCTAAATTTACTTTAATTCATCTGGCAGCACTAGGGAGTCACATTCTACTCTCAGATACAAGCATGCATATAGGAAATGCTGTATGAAGTTCTCTGTGCAGCTGATGCAGTAACTGCATCACATATTTAGAGAAAGGTACAAGATGCCACTCAGTGGAAAGCTGGAATGGTAACTCCCATTTGGATCTTCAACAAACTAAATTAAAATGAAATATGGTTTACATGTACTGTTCATTTTTGGTCACCTGTTTTACTGCCTACTAAATGCCAATCTGTTACTCATCTTTGCCAAATTAGTCATTTCATCAAACTCCAGGACACTGGGTACTGCAACCCAGTCTTGTACCACACAGTGAATAACTCCTTTGAGACAGCCAGAGAAATTCTCAAAAGCAGCTCTCAACACACGCTTGAGGATAAGTTACACCAATGGACACCATATCTGGGATACAGATTTACAGCACAGCAGTTATTCTGTACAGCATGGTCCTTGGGTGTTTTTGTACCAAGATAAAACTGAGGTCTTTTATCCCATTAAGAGGTTTGTTGCCTCACATTTCTATGGAACAAAAACTGCACAGGAAAATTCATTATGCAGTGGTTACTTTATGCAGAAATCCACCCTACACCTTGTTTAGATGTATATGTTACCTAAGAAGACAATTATATATAATATGCTAGCATTCTCCAGCTCCTCTTTTCATTTATATGTCTCATTCCATCTCAATTAGCCAAACTAAAAAGGAATAAGAATATATTTCAAGTGAAAGACAGTGAAATATGGCACATATCAGCCAGATACCTGACACATATCAGTCAGATACATGGTGACTTCAGAACAGTCAGCTGCCTCCAGAGGCACAGCACCATCTGTAGTGAGTGAGCCACAAAAGGGATAAGGGGTAAGCAATGGGACAGAGGTGTTTTGCTGTCCTCATCCAGGAGGTTTTACAGCTCAGATGGGTTACAGTGGCTGAAGAAGTTACTGTCTGTAAGCTCTTTCTCTGTGGGCTAAGCTATGTCACATTACCTTGCCCTGAGAATCACACTCAGCTACCAGGGCTCAGCTGGCCTGTGACAACACAGTGACCTGGTCATGCACTGGACCTTCAAGGCAATCATCTCTGCAAATGCCAAGACAGAATGTTCTCCATCACTCTCCAGCTCTCACCCCTTTTTATGGCAAATTATAACATACAGATAACTTATGTTTCAAAGTCAAGCTGGAGAAACTGCACACTGCTAACTTGAAATTGTCCCTGAGAAGAGTGTTTGGACTATTGCTTCTGCACTAGGCAGTATGACAGCAGTTATGCAGGCTAAAACTAGAAAAAGGAAAGAGGAAAATGTAAGAAGCTCACATTGAACCTGTGTTAAACACATTGTTTAAGGGAAATGAAAAATATGCCCATTCCTGCAGAGGCAGGCCTTCCATACCAAGAGCTTTAATGATCCTAAAGAGACCTGTCAGTGCTCAAGGGGTTGGCTTCAAGTGATAGCTTCTAAACTTTGCAATGAGGATTAACATGTCAGCACTTCACTTTGCAGGGAGTGAAAGATGAAACAGCTGCTAGTGCTGTTCTAATAGGATTGTGCTGCCACTCAGAAGCTTTAAGGAAGCAGCCTCCAGAAGGCAGTGGGTAGTGTTCACTTAGGTTACTATAGATATGTAATGGGAGTTCATTGGAATATCTCTAAAAAAGCCCAATAAAACAAAGCCCAAACAACAGAGAATGGGTTCCTTTCTATCACTTTTATAAGCTATATCAGAGAACTCTTACCATATTTTATACTTCACAGTGTACAGACTTACAGAAAAGATCTTACAGAGGAAAAGATCTACAGAAGGGAAGCCAGATGAGAATACTGGCTACAAGGACCTATCTCAACACAGCACATCTGTCCCAGCCAGCTCCAATAAACAGTTGGATTTCATCAGTTATCCCTGGGGAAGTGAGGAATACTCCCTTTTATTTAGTCTTATTTCCTGCAATTCAAAAAAATCTCACCAATTTTTTTAGAAAGATTTTAGAGTAACTCCATGTATCTCATTTCCTAAACTGCTGCCTTCACCTTCCCATCCCAACAGGAATGTGTTTGGAAGTCAGGCAAGCAACTGTATTGCTTCTGGTATTTCATAGGCCCTTGTACACACCTAGGGTTTAAAATCTACTGAAAAGCATTGTGTACCCAGAGAAATTGTCCCAAAGAACACAGACTGGCTCCCTTAGAGAGATTTACATTGCCATGCATCAGCTCAGCCTTCAAACTACCACAGAGGTCCTAAATCCAAGTTACACCCCAATCATCAGTGCTGCATCTCCCATGCAAAGGTCCTCTTAAAAGCTCAGGTAGCTTAGAAGGAGAAGCAGATAAGAAAATTACATAAATCTCACAAACTCTGAAAGAAATTCATCTCCACAAAAGAAGAAGAATGGTTAACAGTGGACTTAAGGCCAAGTTAAAAGTTTAGACTTGGAATGCAACAGAGTTCAGCTTGTGGAGTTTTCACTCGGTTTTTAGAACAGATTCTTTCATAAATTTCACAGGTAGGCTCAGATTTCAGATATGTATGTGTGTGAAGCTATCCAGACCCTAAAATTTGGTCCTAACCCAGGCCTCACAGAAAGTGGACTGCAAGTGGATTATTCAAGAATATGTATGCTTGAATGACTGCTTATTTTCTAATCAAATTCTGGTTTTGTTTCTCTTTGAATCAAATTCCCATTTTCCTGTCAAATTTAACAACTATAGCCAAATTTAACAACTATAGCCTTGACTTTAAACCTGTTTTCACCTGATGGGATTTTTTATGTAATTTTTTTTTCATTTAAATTAAGACTATACAGGCAATAGTTCAATGCTTTTTGTTTGTACAAGAAACTTCTCTCCCCAGCTTTACATTACATCTATATAAACACCCACATACTCCTGTACACAGAGTAACTGATTCATTTCCCAGTCTTGCAATGCAAACCATCCAAAGGTCATACAATGGTTCAGTCCTGAGAGAAGATTTCTGGAAGCTGCAGCACATGGCAGAAAAATTACTGCACATTTCTGAAGACAGATCCAGCAGTACAGAAATGGATTTCACCCTCCCTTCAATAAAGCCGAGGCACCAGGCTTAAAAACATGGAAGTTTCAATACCCACAGAACAGAGTAGGCACTTCTGGGTTATTGCAATGTGCTGGTTTTGCATTAAACACTACTCGTGCTCCAGTGCTATTTCTTGAAAATTACTCCTGAGGAAAGATCAGGAGAATAGACAGAACCAAGGACCTTGAGAAGTCAAGCCCACTGTACCAATAATTCACCTCTTGGGAGGAAAAGGAGGCTGGACACCAGCCTTACATCATAGGAAGACAAGAATAATTTTATTCCAAATGAGAGACATCTGAACAGGGTATATCCTTTTCAAAAATACCACTGAGGGTTCTCCCAGTGCTTATTGGTCCTGAACAAACAGGAGAGCATTCAAAATTTTCAAACTTCTATTTGTATCTTTCATGAAAAAAGCAACAAATATTTCAATAATACCAGGGAAAAAATTATTATGCTCTCGTTCTCAAAACATGGTTTGGATTTCTGATCCATTTCCTTTTGATCTGAAGGAATTTGTCAGAATTCAAGGATTCTTTTGTTGATTCTGGAAAGCCCAAACTTTGGCACTCAAAACAGAAGCGCTGAGGACTTCAGTGCTTGGGGACAGTGACAAACCTTTGAGCTTGCTGTCTGGTAACTGCAAAGGTAGACAAAGAAGGAGAAAGGGGTAGGGCCTTCCTTTCCATCCTGGGACATCAGGATTAACGTTTGCTGACACAAAATTAGCTTTGTCTCACTTCCCGTCCATCAGCAGGGGATATCAGTAACAGCCCAGTTTCAGGGGTGTGGAAAAGTGCAATTCCTACATCCTAGAGTAGCACACAGAGCCATGCAGGTATTCCAAACTGGTTCCACCAGTCAGCAGAAATAGCTGTCAATCTATTAACAAATGACAAAAAAAAATCTCAAGATTGTAATCACAAAAAAATGACACTGGATGGAGCACCAGACCCAGGAAACCTGGGTTTCCTCTCGCTGATCTCCTTGCTAACCTCTTGAAAGCCTCCCTAGATTTTCCTGCCTCATTTACCTGTGAGGCAGGGGCAAAGCAATTTGACTCCTTAAATTACTCCTGGAGACCTGATAGTGAAAGATACTGATTGCCTTAAAGTTTCAAGGCAGCAAAGTTTAAAAACACCTGTAACAACTAAAAAGAAAGGCTCTTAGCCAGAATTGCTTTGGGATCAACATCCATGGTGGTTTTATGTTTTACCTACAGGCTACACTCCTACTAGGAGTTTAGACAGCAGCAAGACTTCCTGCTTACATGGCACCTGGAAGACCCTGCTTTCCATGTTTTCAGCCAAAAGCCAACACACATTGCAACTCTGGGTTTCCTTTTCTCTCCAGAAGCCCCCCAGGGATGGTGATGATGTGGGTGTGGGATGATGCCTTACCTCCCTGGCGTATGGAGTCTTCCAGCACTGCCATGGCAATGGAGTCAGTTGTTGCAAGGTCCTGTGGGTCACCTGAGGTACAAACCCAGCGGAATGGCCCAAATCCCAGGGAAAAAATGTCCCTGGGAAGAGAACATGTTTCATTAAGAGATAGTTGAAATTCTTTCCTTATTTATCCTGGCTGCTAGCAGTGCTTTTTCTTTCATTAGCTGGAGATGGAAGAATTTGAAATATTTTCAGTGCACTAATCTAAACAGAAGCATCAAGGACCATTAACTGAGAAATTAAACAGTGCTGTTTCATGCAGCCATCCATTGGTATATAAAAGTATAGTCAGGCCAGAATTTTGATGGTCGTGTTGGACAGTTCAATCAAGTGCAATATCAGATGAAGGGCAGCTTTTCTTCTGTTTCATCAAATATACTCTCCCTGCTGCCTGGTCTTTGTGTCCTTAACCCAGGCTAACCCTGAGTGCATCTACACTGTCAGACAAGGGCAGGTTCTGACTGAGTGCCTGAGTCCAGACTCATTTGCTGTCCACATTGTTTGTGTACAATAGTGGGACACGCTTCACTTGAGGGCCGGAAGAAAAGATCTAATCTGGTTGGGGCCTTACTCTATGTTCAGGCTCTTATTCACATGGCATAGGCAAGCTAAGCATGAGTCAGAGGAAAAATGAGTTATAAATCCAACAGATCTCCTGAGCTCAGCTGTTTCTACAAGCAGCATGTACAGTGTGGGTAAGAGGCACAGCTGGTGACACGGGCTGAAGAGTGTCCTGTTTCCATCATACTTTTAACTTCAGGGCACATATAAGGCTTGGATGATTTGGAATTGATCTCTACTGCTCTGAAGAGACAAGCCCTCAGCTTTTAGCACCTAGAAGTGAAGTTGCCTCTAGTCACAGTTTGAGGCTGTGACCTGGCTCTTCTTGAGCAGAGCTGCCTAAGGAGAAGTCATGCAAAGACAAAATGCAGCTACTCATGTAAAGGAGTGAAGAGTGTTGATTTGGCAATGGCTAGCCTACACTAACACTTGTGAGAGCCATTTTTCTACTGCTGTTGCCTTCTTTTGATCATTTATCATTGCAGATCACTGTCAGTCTGCACTAAGGTCTGTAGTGCTCTCCCTCTGAACAGAGGGAGCCACAAGGTACTTGACAGCACATTCCCAACTCTGCCCAACATACCCCATGATGTGCTGAACATAGGAAGGATATCGAAATTCTGTTTTATTTGCTCCTTTTTTTGCAACATCAGCACCTATAAAAGAATTTTAATAGTCAGTCACTTAATGGAAGAAAACTATAAAATGCAAAACCAGACTGCACACAAGATCTTATGAAGGTTGTATCTCAGCCAGGGAGGGCCAGGGGTCTCAAAGAACAAGAGAGAAAGAAGGACTAAAGATTAGAATTACAGTGGCCAGCCCTATCCTACTTAACATACAGAGCTGGGAAGATGCATGCAGGATTGTTCTCATTTCCACCTACACCTCCAGGATCTACTCACCAGCTCTCTGAGCTTCCAAGAGAAAAGCATTGCCATAATCCCAGAAAAACATGCCCTTGTCAGCTAGTTTGTTAATAGCAGCCACATGCCTCTTCAGACTGAAATAAAGAAGGAAACAGTTATTCTTGATGAAATATGAAAAAGGATAATATCATTAACTAACCAAAGGCATGGAAGTAGGAGGAGACAGAGGGAATGGAAAGACCCCAGATAAATTCAGACATAAACCCACAAGACATCAATTGAGATGCTTTCAGTCTCTATAGCACGTGTTATCCCCAAATCCTGAAGCGATTTACAGTCATTGAGGAAACTTCACTAAATAGCAAAGAGGTGTCACTCACATCTTTCACACAAGCAACACAGCCAGCTCTGGGGATGAAAGCTGATAACAAAAACCAGCTTGCACAAAACTGCAGAACAGTTTAAGTGGTTCACAAAGCAAGCAGAGAAAAAACTGAAAAACAGAACACCACTGTTCTGGCCCCTACCTTGGCCCAAACTGCCCAAATTACCCTTTCTTTCCAGCAGTGGACTATACCCCCTGACTACATGGCTTGAGGAGCAACTAAACACAAAAGTTAGGAAGATGAAAGATCAAAACCTTCACCTCTCTTGTACCAGTGTCCGGAACTTCCCGGGGCTGGAGGAGAGGAGCTGCTTCCCCTCCTCAAAGCCGAGCTGTACTGGGTAGTACCCCCCATTGAATGGGTTGTGGCAGGAAGTCTGGTCAGAGCCCAGGTCAACCAGCAGCTCTCCTGTTGTGTCCAGCTCATGCACCAACCTCTCCCTAGGGAGGACAGCAAATGAACACAAGGGTGAGGATCTCCTTTCTGACAGCACATTTGCATGAACATCTGGAGTAATGTACTCAGCACTACATTTAATGTCTCTTTCAAGTGTGGGAACTAATTCCACATTGACCAAAAAGCCAGAGCATTAATGTACTCATTATCCACTCATACTACTTACCACAGATCTACCACATTCCCATGGTAACCCAAACTGAGGGCAATTTTATTCTTTCTTGCTTCTCTAGAAAATAACAAAAAGATTGGTTGGAGAAAATGCACCTCGTTCCATCTTGAAATGTACAAATCACACACAGAATCAAACCCAGGAGGAAAAAAAAAAAAAAAGCCTATATGTTGTTTTCAACACTTATCTCAGAAACAGATCTTTCAACATTTACATAATTGTTAATCATGGATTCCATGAAGCTTGAGTGATGCTGCAAGTGTAACATTAGTTGTAATTGCTCCATGCATATTCATGAAACTAAATGAAGACCTGTTTAACATATACAGATGATGTGAAACATTAGTAGTCCCTAATAAAGACTGCTGCAGCTTGGGAAGTTGGATTCACATTCCAAAGCAGACCTGGAATGAGAGGAGATGTCCCTCAACCCCTCCTGTGTGCAGACTACAATGGCACAGTGCAGAAAGATGTGAGTGGAGGGTTGGGAAGCAGAGTTAAACTCACTGAGTTAGGTTACAAGTCATACCTAAGGCGAGCAATGCAATGGTCCAGGTTGTTGGAGACTTCCATCAGCCATCCCTGCTTGTGACGTTTCAGAAGTGCTGCTTCATCAACCTGAGAGAAACAGCAGAGATCTTAAAACTCCTGTTTCCCCCATGCAGTCATTTTTACCTTTAGTTTTTCAATTATCCGGCAGGAAAAAGTAACAAAAAGTAAAGGTAATAGCCCTACTATTACCTAGAGTTATACATATATATAGTAAAGGTATGGATTATAGATAGATAGATATATATATATATCTAACTATTGTTCAAATGCTTATTTTTCACCTCTGATATTTTAAGCTTTCTGTTCTCTTTTACTCCAGGCTCAAAGCAATAAATAGAATTTTGTGATACATCACTTCCCAAAGTATTTTATGAATCTAAATTTATCATTGAAATTGTATAAGAGGTAAAATATTTCTGCAAATTTTATGTATTCCTATTGTTTGTTTTCATGATTATATTAAAAGGCAAAAATATTTCAAATATATATTTCAAACATTCAAACGTTCAAAAATGTTTCAAATTTCTTTTTGAAATCTGGATATTTTTTGTGAAAATAGTATTTTTTAATAATCAAGAAACTATTTTCATTGATCAGCCCAGAGAGACGTTTCTGCCAGGCTGCCCAAGATGAAGCTATGGTTTGCTGAATAAAATTAACCCTCACTTTTGTTCCTGGACTGCTGGTTGAAAACCTCAACCAAATATGGAAAGAAAAGAGGAAAGTATTTTCCTGTCCCAACTGCCTAATGCCACTGAAAAATAGCACAGAGGAAAACAAAACTATGTCTTTAATTCCCTCTTGCTTGAACTTTGAAGCTCCAAACAAGCTCAATCCCAAATCTGTACTCTCTTCTGGGCTCAGCTTCTGTGTGTGCCAGTGTGTACGTGCCTAAGAGACAGCTGGATAAAAATATAAATGGATGGACAAATGATGGAGGCTTTGGCAAAAATTCCATATTAATGGTCCAATGTACAAGCTTGCACATCATTAATACATTTATAATGAGCTATCAGTGGCATAAGGCAAGAGGCAAAATTAATTTAAACCCATATTCTGTGGTAGCAACAGATTTAAACCCCCCACAGGGATGTGTGTGCATGAGAACACGTAACCTGAGTATCTTCAAGTATTTCATTAAAGCATTTTTTTACTTCTCTATAATCTTGCCCCATCATTTTAATTCTTTCTCATTAAGAAGGTATTTATATGTAAATTAAATGCATTCTGTATTCAGCAGTTGCTTGAACACCAGGAAACCTTTTCTTTCCCAATTATTCTTAGCATGGAACACCATCCATCATTTTCCACATCAGTAATGAAAACTATCCTTCCCAAACCCCAGATTATGATAATACCAGTGTCACTGCCAATGGAATTATTCAATAAAGTCAGATGCCATGGGGGACAGCTTCTTCTGAGATATTTAAATCAGCACAGGAGGAAAAATATTAAGTGGTCTGTATGAATTACAGGAATTGGGTTCATTTAAATCTCCACATAACACAGATCAGATCTACTTAAATGTTACCACATCCTACATATTTTACTTTAGCTCCCTCTGACATTCCTAGTCGACTTGCTGGATCAAGAAAACAAGCTTCCTTTGAACCACGCTTTCAAAAATATGCTCATTTTTGGATCAGCATCTCAGTAATTTAAAAAATTGCATAAAGAGGATGAGCTAATGTTGCCTCCAGTGTAACCCCAGAGAGCCCAGTGCAGCTCAGAGGAGATGTCTGGCCCTCCACACAATTATTTCATAAAATTACAATCAGCTTCCTGTCAAACAGGAGAGGTGAAATACTTGCAGCACTAATCCCTCTGTCGGAGCTTTGGAAGCCCTGGCTGACAAAATGATCTCTTGCACAATTCAATGTCATTTGCATAAATAGTTCCTTAAATAAATAATATGTACATATATATAGCTATCCACATGTGCTCCTGACACTCATTTCCGACAAGGATCATCTCACAGGAGATAAAAACCAGGCAATATTCAGTCTCCTGAACAAAATCATCTGCAGCCATAGAGATGAAAAGGACAAAGGATGGCTGCGAATGGCATTCACTGAAATCTTGCCTTTGTATTCCAGCGTTTCAAAGACCATGATGACAGAAGTCTGAATAAAGATCATTTATTTGTTAATAATTTATTCAATAGTGAATTGAATAAATTTATTTCATCTGCAGGGAGTACCTGATGAGATCTCAAATACAGCAAAACCCACATGCAAACAAAACCACCTTTGCCCCATTATGGTAAAGCTGATGAAGCCCAAGCCTTCCATGAAAGACCTGAGGTAGCCAGAGGAGCCAGGTTTGCTGCACATGACGTGGGCAGTCTGACCCACTATGTTTTGAAGTTTAATTGTAACTAAAATGGGTCAGATTGTGATATTCTTATTCTTTCCACTGCAGTGTTACATGCCCACAGCAGAGGTTTCCTGTCTATAAATGACTTTAGCTGAGAAGGCCAAGCTCCCTCTCCAGTCAGCTCTGACCTGGGCTTAGTTCTCAAAAATCCCTTCTTCTGTGGAGTAACAAGAGCCCATCACATAAAAACCTGCAGAAGAATTCAATGCATTTTGGTCAGTCTTGGATCTGCTCATCCAAGAAGGTTTCTCCAGTGTTTTGAAACAAAAGCCAGTCACGAGGAAAGAAATGCATGGAAAGTTTAATGTTTCTATGTAGTCAATACCACTAAATGTGAGGTGAGAGTTGGAAGTGACACTGGGTCCCCAGGCAGGAGCAAAGGAGAGCCACTTTATTCCAAAAACCTGGCCTTTTTAAGCCATTAGCCCATTATCAGTTACATACTTTTAAATCATAACTAACATAATTCAACCAACCACCACACACCATGATGTGAACACATGATGGTTACATAACTTTTCTACCCCTAATTCAGCTGAGTATCTTTCCCATAGTCCTTTTCTTACTTAGCTGAAATAACAGGCCTGGGCCATGGTTTTACAAGGCCTCTCTTTTATAAAGCCTTACTTATCTGTAACAACAAGAGACCATCACTACAGTTTTCACAGAATTGCAGAGAAACAATCTCTCCTAAAAGTTGTTGCAGTGCTTGTGCACTTCTCCTTCCATCTGGCTGCTAGAACAGAATCCTATGATAAGCATAAGAGCTGGGAAGGGCAGGCATTAGGAGAACCTAGTGCTACCATTTTATGTGAAAATGTATTTCACTCAAAACATGCAGGCATATATACTTTACCAAATGATGATGTTTGTGTTCTACATTAGATGATACCTAAGGATATCTGTTGATCCTATCACACACTATTTTAATTGCATGGGCATTAGCAGTTTCCATTCACAAATAATTATTAGAGTCTCTTTGTTTATGGGAAGAAATAACTGGGATATTTTAGTATATTAGGAACAGAGAAATTTTCCACAGGAGGAAAGATTCTCTGCAAAGATATATTGTGGGAGAGCTTTGGGAACAGGGAAAATGGTACTACAGAACTTCTCCCACATCAGCATTTTCTCTCAGCAGAACTCACCTTCATTGCCTAAAACCTGGGATTCTCATAAGTGCTTGTGATTAACCTCAGCAGTCAACTTAAAAAGTCCCACTTCAAGGAATCACAACATCAAGCAACTTCATTAGTACCAATCTTGATGAGTGAACAATGCCAGCATTTTTAATGGGTACTTCCTATTGCATCTGATAAGGGCGCTGGAGGCTTTAAAGGTTAATCAAAGTTACATAACATAACTAACACATCCTTAACATAGACTACTTTTGGCATAAGAGAATGCAGTTCTCGTGGGAATTGCCTGTGGAGATTACACTTTTTCACACATGAAATGAGGATAGTTCAAACACTGGGAATGGCTCATCTGACAGCATCATTCTGCATCATTTGTGAAGCAATTTTAAGTCTATATCTTTGCAGTGTGATCCAATGAGTGAATGGAGAGTGGAATAGCAGTGAAAATTGCTCAGTAATGGAAAAAAGAGACATATCTTAGAAAACTGTATATTTTCTGAGTTTGGTTTGTCAGGGTTGCTTCAGGAACCTGTCAGATCAGAAGAATGGGGGTTCTGACTCAGCATGAGAAGACAGAATGACAGCACTGCTCTCACCTCTGCAATGACCCCCACACAGCCAGCAATGACTGCAGCCTTGGCCTGGGCCCCGCTCATCCCTCCGAGGCCAGAAGTGACAAACACCTTCCCAGACAGGTCCTCTGCCTTCAAGTACCGACGGCCTGCGTTGAGCACTGTGAGCTGCACACAACAAACACAGCCATCACCAGCAGCCATTTTCACCGGAGTCCTGAAATTTAGAGATCTTCCATCCCTGTAGCAAACAGACTTTGAAACTCTGGGGTCATCGGCACCATGAAACATTTTAATCCTTGAAGAAGGAAATATGTTTCAGAATGATGTTGTGAAACCATCTGGCCTCGTTATGCTTATTTCTCTCATCGTGAAATAGAATAATCAGTGGTTCCCAACACGCTGCTCTTGCGATATAGAGATTTAAGGGTGGCTGCAAAGGACAGCTAAGGAAAACAGCCAAGAAAATGTTTTTATATAACACATTTGGTTAATTCATACTTCACACGTTGTAGCTGAATATGAGCTCAGATTGAGAGCTTGATTGCAAATCCCTTCAGGTCTGTGTTCTGGATAAGACATATCTAAGTGAAAAAACATTGATTTTTTATGGAGCGGGCAATGAGAGTTTCTTCAGTAGCCAGAAGTTCCTCTCACAGCAATCCCATCCACTCCCATAGCCAGCCACCGTGGGAGACAGCTTCCTCCAACAGGTGCTGACAGAGTTCTCCCAGGTCCTTACCACAGTCCCATGGACTATTCCCTGAGGCCCAACGTAGCAGTAGCTCCCTGCAGTCATCTGACCATACCTGGGGACAGCAAGGAACACAGTGACACCACACATTGCTCAGGCTGGAGTGGCACTTGCACTTGCCCACTTGTGTTTCCAGTACAACAAAAGACCCTCTGTGCTTCAATTTGTTGTTCAAGGTCTGCTGTTACCAAATTCTCGACTTTGAGTTTTACCATTAGCAATGCACCAACATATTTTGGAGGAGTGTTTAGCTCGTTAAATTGAGTTCAAAAATGCATGGATCAAAACCTGAGTGTGAACTTGTCTTGGCATTTAGCACAGTGACTGGGACAAAAGGAGACTCTTTTTCACCTCACTGGAATGTCTGTGTCATCGGGTTTCAGTGCACTCCTGCCTCTCAGACACGTGGCCACTTTGGAAGCTTTTAGCCCAGAATGGTTGACCACATTCATACTAAATTCCCAGAGAAGTGGGACAGTTCTTTGGCTGTTTTAATTTATTCTCTCCTTGGTACACAAAAGAATGATAATTTTGTGCTCATCACCAGTAGAAGAGTATGTAACAATCATTAAAAAACGATCACTTTCTACTTCAAAGTATCTCTTCACATGAAAGAATGTTTTATAACTTGTGTTTTCCATAGACTGCAAAACAACCACTGAAAATTAGAACTAGCAAGTGCTTTAAGTGGGTTATGATTAAGGCTTTAGGCTATTGTTCAGCCAAGCTTCACACATAAACCTAATATTAATTCCTAACAGACCTCAATTACATCCTTATATATGTGGCTGAACATAACTCAAACTCTGAAGTAATTCCATTTAAGTGTGCATTAATGCTTTGCAGCATCAGTACTTTATGCAGCACAGTTGAAATGCATCTGCACTAGAAATTTTAACCAGTCACTGCTTGATGTCTGAATTATATTTTAGTCAAATATTTGATATATTTTAATAGTGAGCTATCTTCTTACATTGTTACACCCAAAGCAAACATCTTCTCATATTCATCTCTGGAAGAATAGTTGGGAATAACCTAAGAAAACAACCAAAATAAAATCCACATAAGCAAATTAGAGATTTAAGCAGGTCTTTTAAACAGCCTAAATTTCTTTAACTATTTCTGTAACTATTACATAGGCAGTAAAACAGTAGAAACAGGAGGAGTAATCCAGGTGTTTTATTTCATGTATTCTAGTACTAGAAAAAAAGATGTCCAGTCTTCCTGGCACTGGGACTGCCACACAAGTTTTAAGGAGAGCAGTTCCCCAGGCACAAAACTAACCTGCAGGGCAATGGATATTGAATGGCTCAAAAGACTGGCAATGAACCAGTGTTTCCACCTGGCCACCTTGCCTTCCAAGCAAAGCAGTCCAGATATCTGAGCCTCTGATTAATAATCATGTTTGCTTACTGAGGGCTTTTAAATCTTCCAGAGTGAGCCTAGATGAACTGACTGAGGCAAGGAAGTGTCTCAGACTCAGAACAGAAGTTTTCTAGTGAGGAGAAGGTCGTTCCCTCCATCACTGCAAATCAACACATATGAGGTGACAGCAGCTGTGCTGGAAAAAATGCTGCAGAATTGGGAGCCCATATTCTTCTGTGTGTTGTAGTAAATTCAGACAGTACAAATCATATTTTAACTCAGCCAACACTTGAAAATGAAGTATAATAGGAGGAAAAAGGAAACAAGGTGCTGATACCTACCATGCCATTGGTAATGATTAAACGAGGAGCACGCTGGTGGCTGGGGAAGAGCCCCAGGGGATGCCCACTGTACATCACCAGGGTTTGCTCTTCTGTCATCTCTGACAAATACTGCATTACCAACCAGAACTGAAATGAAAAGCAAGGAAAAGAGGGACTTTGTCTGCATCTTACATTTCCTGTGTTTTGTGAAGCTGCTCATCTTGGAGAATGAAGGCAGCTGTAGAGATAACAAGGTGCATTCACATATGGAATAACAGAGCTCTCAACACATTATTGCTTTCAATAAAGTCCTTTAAGGAATATCACTCACCAGGAAACACAAATCATCAACTAACAAAAGTCTGAATAAGTTCCAGAATAATTTCTCCAGTACAATCCCCAGATATCCTTCACTTTTAAAGCCATTCTAATTTTATCTTGAGATTAACCACTTGTATTTGGCACTTTTCTGGCAATCCTTCCAAAGCCAAACTGCAAAATTTTCCCTATAGAAGTGATTAAATACTCATGCTTATTGTTGATCCTAATCTGAAATCCAGCATTTTCTAGTGCAATAAATGATTTTTTATAATGTGCACTTCAAAATGAAATAGCTTTTCTTCTCGAGGGAAAAAAAACCAGCTTTCATTGTGGACACAGAAGAAAATCCTTGATGCATCCTGGAGTACACAAATATATTTCAGCTTTGACTTCATAGTTCAATAGTTACTCTTGATTAATGCCAAAATGTACACTTTGACCATCTAAACTAACTAACTGTAATCCATCATGGTCTATGACAAAGCCCATTAAACTCCACAGGACTTCCAGTATGTGTCAGCTAGGCCTGCGAGAAACTTCCCTGTGCAATATTGGAATTCAACAATTACTTGAAACTAGAGTTTCTGTAAGGACACAAACAAAACTTTGAGGGGGGAAAAAACCCCAGAATTGCTGATCAAAGAGGCAGCAGTATTAGTGACAAATAAACATAGGCACTTAAGCTCTGAGGCTGTGCTCTGAATTAAAAATCGTACAGGTTTGAAGCCAGTCCCTTCTAACACAGCCAATTCCCCAAGCTGCAAGTTCAGTTGAACTGAAAAGAGTTAGTCAAGTTACTGTCTTGCTTTTTATCATTTGGTTTATGAAAAATGTTGAATAATTGATTTCATGTCATAGGACAGAACAGGTGCTGAACTCTCAACTCCCTAGCAGTCTGGGAAAAACATCCTAATAAAACTAGAAGCTGAAAGATAAATAGGTCTTTTGGCATTGAAAGGCATAACTAGCAAGGAGGAAGACCAGTAAAGTTAGCTCTGGACATAGTTCTTTCATTTGAAATTATCCAGAAGAAAGCACAGTCTGCATGGATTATATAAAACTGAACCTTTTTACTGTGAGTTTTGCAATGCTAGAATTTTTAAATTTTTTTAATGCTGTTTTCAAGCTACAAACAGAATAAAATATTCTGTGGTAACTGAATCATTCATGTGATTGCTACTCTAAATAAACAAAAATAAAAGGGTTTCGTTTGCTCTGCTGTGAAACAACTGCAAATCACAGGACTGGCTTGGATGAGAACAAGAGAAAAGAATATTTCTGACTTTGGCAGCACTTCTACCTCACCTTGCAGCCCAGCATCTGCCTAAGGATTGTCAGACCAATAAAGGCCAATATACAAACTGCTGGCACTGCTCACCTCAGAAATGCTGTAACACTCATGGGTAACAGGCAATAGTTAACTGGCATTTATTAATTAATGCACAGAATAAAGAAATCGTGAGCATTGCCATGGTACCTCTCTTTGAAAATAAAAAAGGCAGAACAGTTTTACCTCAAAATCTACCTAAGGCTTCCATTTAACTTCTAGATTAAATTTACCAGATTAAGAAACTTAAACATGAATTTTCTTTTAATGACAAATGAGAAATCCCAAACTGGGAAGAAATCCCAGGTCACTCAGTCCCATGCTGCAGTGAGGAATCCATTCCTCTCCCCCAGCTAGGAACTTCATTCACACATTAGTTTTGCTTGGGCTCTTTAGTAATCAAGAGGCCAGATTCAGATAAAGCCACAACAAGGTGCATATGTGATTCTTTAGGACAGAAGCTGGAGCTGGCTCCTTAGCTCAGCTTTTGCCAATTCCAGTCAGAATTCAAGACTTCCCCAGCCTTCAGGAGTGATGCTGCTCTCCAGGAGGATGTAGCTTCCTACCTGTGCTGATTCTGACCTGCACTGCAAACAGAATTCTAAATATGTTGCTGATTCCAAAGCTCTCCTGAAAATGTTTCCCACATGCATTTTGCAACACTTAGAATAAAGTGAGTATATTTATTGACCTTTTTTTTATATAAGAGAACAGAGATTATACAAACACAATTTAAAACATTCTCTGATTTTAGAGAGGTTTTTAACCACCTGCCATTGTTCTTAGAAGGTAAAGGATAATATGCATAGTAAAGTGCAGCATGAACTGACCAACTAGCACAAATGTTGACAGCTAATCTGATTTACTTGGAAAAATGACTCAGAATTGCACATTCTTCAATCAAAACATTTTTTTATTCCACTACTCGTGAAAAATGTTGCAAAAGTACCACAAACAAACAGAGGATACACTTTTTTGTTTCCTAGATTTAGACTCTAAAATTATCTGTGCTAAATACTCAGGCCCATACATATGCATCAAAGAAAGACAAAGAACTGGCCTTTTATCATCCTACACAGCTTGGTGTGTTTATGGTGTCATGTTTGGATTTCTGTTGGGCTCTCTGTGCTCTCCTTACTAAATAAAGCTCTCTCCAACTACACAGTTCATCACTGAGCATTCCCCTATCCAAACAGGATGTTTTGGAGTATTTGAAGGCAACAACTGCCAAGAACTATCCCAAACTGCCTAAGCAGAATGTGCATGGGGGAGGGTGAAACTGGCTCTGTGAAGCAAATTGCAAACCCAGCAATGTCCTACCTGTGCCCAGTTGCTGAAGACCTGCCCATTTCCTCCATAAGTGACAAGCTCCTGAGGAAACTAAAAAAGGCAATTCAACATTAAGGCAAGCACTTTTCTCAAACCCTTTACTGTATAACTGAGCTATTTTTGCCATCTCAGTAATAAACCTTTTCTAGAGGTTATTGCATCAAAACTCTCTATGGTCTTGAAATCAGGAAGTAACATTGTAAAAGCAGTAAGTTAAGAACTAAATTATATTATTAATTAATAATATCAATAATAATTATTATGCTAATTAATAATAATTAATTCATCAATTAAATTTTTTTTCAAAATTAAATGTTTGTTACTGTAACACTGTCGCTGGGATGAGCTTCCAAAGACACAGGAAGCATCAGCAATAATTTTTCAACATAAATTGTAGAAGCAATGTACCAAAAGCTGAGCTCTATGTCTCAGGCAGTGACCAAGCTCCTGTATACAGTGCCTGTATGTCTAAATTTTTCAGTATTTATGTGAGAACACATGCAGGAAGTATTTTGCCAATTTGCTGCTGCCTATGAATCCAGATTCCTTTTACTGTCTCAAATCATAGATCTGAATGTAGCCAGATTATTCATGATCATCAGCATGATGGCAGCAGCTGATTTGGTCTTGCAAGGGTATTCTCCTATGGGGTATGCTCTGAAAGGGTAGGCACAAAAATTTAGAAGAAACATTCCAGCTCAAAAGAGCAACCAGAACAACACACCCCACTCAAATATCTCTGCAAGCCANCTTCCAGCTCACAAGAGCAACCAGAACAATATCTGGTTCAACAATATTGAGAACCACTCAAATATCTCTGCAAGCCAAGGATACTCACACTTCTCTGGGTTGCAGGCTTTTATCCAGGGGGGAAGAGTAAAGAAAAAAAAAAAATCATAGATCTGAATTTACATAGGTACCTTAGCAGGCAAATCAGGTTTTAACTATTATCAGAACTAAGCAAAACCAAGAAATTGCATTTGGCTTATCATTTGCTGAATTATTTAATCACAATTGATAAATATGGTGGCCAAGAACACTCATTCCTTTTTACTACATTTTTTTCAGGGGTGGTGGAAGCAGCCTCTGCAGCAGTTGCCAGGCCAAGCAGCCAAGTCCTGCAGTGCCAAGGAAAGCAGCATCACTGGAAGCTGCCTTCAGGCTCATCCACCCTTGCTACTTAAGATTGTATCTAAGAAAAAAATGCTCAGCTTGAGTTTCAGACTCCAAGAAACTCTCAAAAATGGAACTAGTTAGGAGAAATGTGGTCTTTCCACTAAAATGCACTTCATCCACAAGCTGAGATGTGAGGCATGGGAAACAGTCTCAAAGTTGACCCAGCTCAGGTGGCCTGGCACTGATGTCCTTAATGCCACCTGCTGTGATCATCTTATTGTTATCTTCTCCACCACCATCTGTTTGTGCATCAAATTGCTCTAAAACTTCTACTCTTGGATTTGTAGCTGTTTAGGGCAGGGACAGTTTCTCTGCTGTGCCTGCACAGGTTTTAGTACAATTGTGCTGAGGCCACTGAGGTGTGACACCTGAAGGAAGGAGAATCACTGATCAAGAGTTTTAGTCCTTCCTTTCCTGTAAGCAACACCACCATTACCAAGGCTGAAAATTCCTAAAGAGAGACAGGATCTTTTGGCATGGTTTCCAAATGATCTTCCTTTCATTGGACCTTACATCTTCAGTGGCTGGACACCTGCTTTGTGCAGGGAAAGTTACACTGAAAAGGTCAGGCTGAAGTGTGCCAACAACAAAAAAAAATAATTGGACATCCACTGTCCAGATGATGAGCCAAGATCTGGAATGCATATTCCACAGATCCAGCAAATGGGCTCCTCCCATGATCCCATGCACTTTATCCTGGCTTTTTACATCAGGATACTGACACAAATGCCTTGTAGTCATTGCCAAACCAGGAGGGAAAGCCTTTGAGTTTTTCCACAATGCTTTTTTTATTAGGGATTTCTGCTGTTCTAAACTTGATAAAAGAACATTTCTGTGGAATGATACCAATTCATCAAGAGGAGATATTTACACATAATATTGCTCAGAACATAAGAAACCCAACATCCAGGTATCAGTTGAGTGCTCTGGCATAGAAGCATTACTTAAATGGAGCTATGGTCCCTGGGACATACAAAACAAAAATCAAATGCTCTCAGACTGCAGAGATCAAAAGGAATTTTCTCATTGTGAGACTGCAACAATCTATTAGAAAATGATCAGTGAAATGATTACAAAATAAAAAATACTCGAAGCTGCCAAAGAATCACTGATGCCAGTGATGGAAACAAGCTGCTGGACCATCTCATCCAAGCCTGCTTGGAAGGTGTCACCATCTGTAGTTTAGTCCAGGGTCCTCTGAAGTCTAGCTCTGCAAAACCTTTCAGATAGTCTTCCATTTCTCCACTCCTTAGCTGAATTCTGCAAGAGCTGACCCCAGGCTAATATGAACAGCATAGAAACATGGTTGTCTGTGGATATCAGAGTGCTTTCTATTGCTTTATTCAGATTTCTCTATGGACATTAACCAGGCCCCTGCTGATGCAAAAAGGAATCAATCAGTCTAAAAAAAAGCAGCTAGCCCCTGGCAGCCCTCACTAAATCTGTTCTGCTTCACAAACATTAGACCCAGCAGCCCTAGAATGAAGCAATGGTCCAAGACCAACAGGCACAGCTTATTACACACCAGGGTCACATTAAGGTTCCAAGGGAAAAAATGTACTGCCTTACTTTTCAAGCCCAGAGAGCTTCCTCTGCTCTGAGAGCATGCTCAACCAACCAGCCACTCACCTGGTCTTACTTCTTGGTTCAGCTGGGAGTTGACTTGCTCAGAACTATTGCAAGTTTCCTGCCAAGGCTGGCATGGGAGGTCTCTGAGTAATGACTGGCCCCTGGAAACCAAGCCCTGCCATGGGGCAGAGCGTTTGGGATCCCTGTGTGTGGCAAAGCTGGGTTGCCACACACACAGCCTGGCTCAGTCCTTTACCTGTGTTGATTGAGCTTTCTAGCAGTGAGACTGCCCAGGCCCACCACAGCCTATCCAGCAGGGAACACTCTGCTTCCCTCCCAGTCCCATGGAGCATCCCAAAACATGCAGTAACCCTCCCTGGAAATGAAATCACTGCAATACACAGAACGTCCAAATTATCAGATGATGAGCTTCATTAATATGTTATGAAAACTTCTACAAGAGGTAAACAAGGATGCAGCAATGCCACTCTGTAAAGGTCAGTTCCACAGGTGAAAGCTGGCAAGCAAATGGCAGCTGAATACAACGTGAACCATCCAGTCCTCACCTCATCTCAATATCTGGGCAGAATCTGTACATATAGATGTGGCCATACAGCCTGAGTTCTTCAGCAAACTCCAGCGCCAGCTTCTTTTGGATCTCAGGCGGGAAATAACGCAAGGCATTGCGCAGAGCCAGCTGCCAAAAAACACACACAAAAATAAACAAGAGAGAAACAACAAGGTACACGAGAAATGGAGGTAAGTGGGTGGCCCTGAACTTTAACCAGACTCAGCTGGAAGCCTGCCTAAGCTGTTAGAAGGACAATGCAATTCAAAAGGCTAAGCTCACACCAGGGGTGCTTCATTCCTGCTTCCCTATTGAAGTGTTTCTACCTGCATCTTTCCTTGCAGGTTCAATTAGGGTAAACATGTAACCACCCCCTTCCCACCTGCCTCCCCAAATCTGCATGGAGAGACCTTGGAGATTTGGTAAGTGGTGCTCAATCTTATCAATATCAGACACAGAAGAATTCTCTCTTGCAGTGCTGGGGGCACTGAACTACCAAGGAAATACTGTTCAGAAATCCTTAAAACTAAGTCCCTAAACTCCAAGACACTGAAGATCCTACAGTACTTTCCATTCAAAACAGGACCTTAGCCCAGAGTTATGTGACACACTCCCAGATGAAGATGTTCATGGGCTAAGTTTTATAGCAGATTCACTCCATTTAGCATCCTAATATATTGCAGAGGGTGTTGGGTTACATTATTTTATTGATGTTACATGTATCACTCCCAAATTAGCCAAAGTGATTACTAGGCACTCAGCTAAATACTGCAGATGATACTACGTGGCTTGCACTCCCTATTGCCTTCAAAGACATTAGCCATGGTTTGCAAAGTACAATATGTCCTTTTGGATGAAAGAACCCATAAATAAATCACTATCTTTAGTAACAGCCTGTTAAGGCATGTCTCTGTATTCTGTGTTTCATTTGATTAAAACCATAATGAGAACAAAGATTTTGTCATCTTTAAATAGCCAGTTTCATGCAAAGATCTTATAAGTTCCCTGGCAAATGGCAACACCATCCAAAGGACTTTTAGATGAAAAGATTCACAAATCATATGGAATTTCATATCTTCCTTTGGCTGATTTTTTAATGGCTGTGGAAAAGATAGAAAGGGATCAAGTTTGCTTCTGAATCTGATAACAGCTGAGTTTTTGAGAGGGCTGAGTAGAGATTTTGTGACTCCTGCCATTGGCAGTTCACTTGTGGAAGCAAGAGCCTCCTGGAGGGGGTGAAGGGTGGGCTGTAGTGCAGATATCCAGAGCAAAGGCATCTAGAAACATCCAGTGTAATTATCATCCCCAGCCACCCTGGTAAGCAGTGCTGAAAAGCTCCACAAAACCCTCAGCTCAGCAACAAAACTCCTTATCCAGCCTGTCCTTGGTCTGGCTGTGATGGTTGGAGCTCCAGCCACTTCCTCTGAGCACTCTGGTCTCACATCCCTTGGAGCAAAAGGAACAATAAAACTAAAATGTCTCATACTGAGAGAGGTTTCTGTTGGCACACTTGCTCCTGAGCAGGCACACAGCTTCAGGATCAGTGAGGCTGTGCTGATTTACACCACCTGAGGATCAGACCAGTAAAATCCTACAAATTAGAATTGCCATTCCACACAGAGAATGATGAGGGGGAAAACCTATTTAACAGATGATAAAATGCAAATTCCATCTTCTAATACCACTTCATTCTTCTCCAGTTAGATAAGCAATCATTTTTCAAGGGCATGCTATTAAAAAACACAAAAATCCCACCTATATCACACAATGACAAAATACACAGGGATTTCCAAAGTCAGTCTCAGAGGTGAGCAGCCATCACAGGAGGTTCTAGATATAAGAAATTTCTAAAGCAAAAATAAAACCACCTGCACCCCTAAAACCAACAAAACCAAGAGGCAAACATTGATATTTTGGCTGCCTTTGAGAACTACAGAGAATTATAAGGCTTCCATTGTGGCAAGGATCACCCACAGTCTTTGATCAATATATTATTTGCATTAAAATGAAACTGATGAGCAAATATTTTTCTTCACCATTTAATGTGAGCAAGAAAAATCTGGTTTGATTTTCAAATAAATTCACTTAGACCGAGCCTCTATCCTATTAATGTTACACATTATCAGAAGCCTGAATTTTGATGATGCAAACATTAATGAAACATGAACTTGAATGCTATATGAAATGTGGAAAGGCATCTTGCACAGACAATAGAGGTCTTATAAAAGAGGATTAAGACTATGGCTTGTTTAGCTGAACAGAATAAAGGTGATATTTGATTGCTGTCTCACTGGAGGATAAATGTCAAAGCAGGAAGAAGCTTCAAGGAAATGCTGGAAAAGGAATAAATAGCTGTGAATTACCTGTAAAAAACGTAGTCTTGAAATTAGAGGAATTTAAAGATATTGTGAAACAATCTCTCAATAAAAGAGCCAGTGTGCTCAAAATTGCTTAGATGAAGCCTGACTGCTTTATGAAAGGGCAATGGCCATGTGCATTGGGAAAAATTTTACATATTCATTATTGAGAAATAAACAATAATTTGAGAAAGACACTCAAGGAGGAAATTCAAACAGGCTGATCATTACGCTGTTGTGGGAAGAAAATATATTGCATTAAAGCACCATAAAAAAAAATTATTCTAGCCTTTTAGAAGGAATTATTTACTTCTGACACACTGTATTCTGAATATTTTTTTGTATTTGATATTTAGGTGTTCTTCCTTTTTATAACTTCCATTGACAGAAGCTTAAGCTGCACACGCTCAGTACCTCTGAAAAAGCAGGTCCAGAGTTCACTGGTGTCAAAAATATTATCTGCAGTTATGATCCTGAGTTTCTTAAGCTGTTTTAAAAAATTATTTGCTCTGAATTTGCTGAGTTACTGATTTAATTCAACACAGTGCAATGTAAGCAAATGAAAAGTCTTCCTCTTAAATCTGCCAGCTGGATCTAACATTTGGTTCTTGTGTTTAAGCTCTAATCACTATTAGGGTGCCTTTTTTTTTATATACTCCCTAGAATTTTTATATTATAACAGGATTCTACAGCTACTTAATCAAGATTTAGACCTCTCAATGCTAAAATATAATCAAGAGAGCCCATGTAATCCAATCAATCAGCTATATTTCTTTGCTGGGGCATTCTCTTGAGAAATCAAGTAAACCAGCCTGTTTGTTAATTGGTGTTTGTTGAAGAGCCAGAAGGGAGCCTCTTCATAAGGAATGGCATTCATTTCCATTTTCTGAGATGCATCATGTGGATTTCCAATTTAAGACCCTTGAGACACTCAAGCATTAAGGGTTGCAGTCCCTGTTCACTGAGGGAAAGGGAAGCACCAGGAGAGGAAGTGACTGGTTTAACTCTACAGTTTCATTCTTAGTTCTGCCCCTTTTCCAGGGGAGATGGTGCTTCCCTCCCACGTGTGATCTTCTGCCTGATGTCAGCCAGACCCAGGATCTTTGCTGGCACTGTTCTCTAAGCAGCAAGTAAGATTGTTTCTTTTACCACTCTGCCTGATAAATCCCAGTTTCAGTCAGCTCAGCTGGGAAGTAAACATGGAGACTTCTTGCTGGTCATTGCCATAGGTGGGTAATTAGCTGTGAAAGTTCAACCAAGTTCTTTCTCATCCACATGTCCCAAAACAGGACAGCCTTCCCAAACCACATATAAACTTGTTGAAGTAGCCTCAGTTCTGGATGTGCAGAGAAATCATAAAGGTCAAACATTCCATTTCTTCACCAGAAGGCTGAAGAACAGCTTCAGGTGCTGAATGAGTTTTCAGGCTCTGGTTTTCAGCTCCTCATCCTGAGCTGTGCCCCAGAAGGAGGTCCCAGCTGCTCCCTAAGGAATAGGGAGCCAAGCAGAGCCAGGGCAGGCCCCAGCCTTGTGCTACCTGAGGGAGGAGAGCAGAGCAGCCCAGGGGTGGCAGCCAGGTTCCACCAGCTGTCCTGGTCATCAGGCAAGACCAGGCTGACCTGCAGGTCCAGGACCAAGCTGGAAGTGCAAGTCAGGACCAGGTCTGGTGATGTTACCATGGAGAGATGGAGCACAGAAATCCTCAGGGAGTTCAGAGTGGGATGTCAGCCCACAGGTGGGAGAGCAGACCCAGGAGGTCAATGGCTCAGTACAGGGACACCCTGAACAGAACCAAAGACATCTCCAGCATAGCTGAGACTGAGCCCCAGGCCTCAGCCTAAATGGAGCCCCTAAGCCTATGGGCAGAGGGTGTGGGAGGAGAGCTCAGGAGGGGCTCATCAGGGTCATCAAGGCCCATTACTGACCTCAATGCTGCCCCACAGACACTGCAATCAGGGGAGAGAGGATCCTGCTGGGGACATTATCAGGGGGACTGTAACATGACTTGGCTCTAAGATCCATAAGGGAATTGCTGTCTGGATAAAGCCATACCCTTTTTCCTGATCCTGAACAACATAGAGAAGTGCCCATTCTTTCCAAGTTGCTCCAGCTTTATCAGAAGGTCAGTGAGTACAAAGCATGCAACACCCTTGTTCTGCAAAGCACACACCACACCTAGATTTTAAGGGTAGTTTCTTTGAGGCATATTTGCATTAAGATACAGATGCTGAGAAACAGAAAGCTAAGGTTTCCTGAGCTGTGGAGGGAGGGAAAGAGAGAGGATGTGGCTGTTTCAGGCCTCAGGCAAAGAATGCTGAAGGAAGAGAATTCAGGAAACATATAATCAGAATCAGTTCTGAGATATGGCTCAATTTATCCAAGAAGATTAAAGCTGGTATGATAGGAAGAATTAGATACTTCTTCAGCAAGTCCCAAAACACACAGTTCTTTATAAATCTCACTTACGGGATTCTGTTGTAACCACAAAAGGAGGCCCAAGAAAATAAAACATTGGCAGTGGTAAGGTTTATTATTGTAACAAGAACTAAAACTGGAATGAAGGCATATGAAAAGAGGGAGAAATCCAGAGGAAATCAGCAGAGCATTATTAACTTCACTTCTGTCAAAGCTTCCTCTGAATATTTCAATTAGAAAGTGAACACGAAGCCATATATAAAGACAAGTCTTATAATATGTTCAACATTACACACTGTCAACAACATCTGGAAGCCTGTCTCAAGATGACTTAAAAAGACCTTATAGACAGACAATCTTTCATCTACATGCTTTTCTAAGCATGGAGCACCTCTTAAAAAAAGAGATTTGACTTTTCAGATATGAAAAAAATACCAGCTGAGTCTCTAATTCTCTTAAGAGTTTAAGGTGGAGAACGAACCATAAAGTAAATGGTAAAGGAAGCCTTAAAATCTCTAATAGTCTAATGAAATACCCAACTAGCATGACCTTTTATCACATGCAGTAGGTGAATGGAGAGATGAGAGATGAATGTTACACAGTCAGAAAATCAGTCAACTGCTCCAAACCTTAAAGGAGGCAGGAAACTATTCCAGTTTCTATAAAGGGAGTGAAGACCTTGTCATTGCCTTCCTCTCCACACGTTAGAGAGCAAGGTTTGGCATCCTCTTGAGAGACACCATCTCCTCTCCTGAAACATGGGCTCCTTCCTGCTAGAGCAGACTTCTGGGGAAGAGGGATTTAGGAAAGGCAAGGAATAAAACGGTGATGATTGCAATGTTCTGACATGCAGTGAAACTCACTCCCCACTCCTTTATCTTCACAGCCATCACCACAGCCCTTCTGCACACTTAGTAACCACATCTCCATGGGTCTGAGCTGTCCCAGGCACAGACAGGATGCCTCAGCCATGAATGCTCCTGACATGGAAGTAAATCCTCTTTGGATATCTCACAGCTGTTCCTCTTTCTACCCTTTGACTAGACTCTCCTCTGTTTGTGGAAGTGACTTTGAAAGAATTTGACTGCTGATGCCAGTAGGGAACTCCCACGAAGGCAAGGAAGTTGTGTGCAAGTTGTTACTGGGGAAGGAGCTTCTGTGTTCTGAGCAGAATGTCTCAGCATAAGTGATGTTACATGTGATGAAGCACAGACTTCCAAACTAAGGAACCCACCTTATCCTCTCCCACACAAATTCCTAAGCATCTCCACCCATTGACCATTATTTCTGCTGCTGATTTTTTTAGTCTTGAACATGAAATAATGCAGTGATTACTTTGGTGTGTACGAAGACTATTTAAACAAAAAGAGACAGGAAAATAATTACGCAACTAAAGACAAATAATTAACTCCCTACAAACTCACCTAAAATTCATGCCTAGACTACTGTATAAAATAAATCATCTTCGGATTTTTTATGCAAATATACAGATGTGTAGCTGCTACCATGATGCTGATTCATCACCTTTGATGTTTGTTGTATTGGAGGGGTTAGCTTTCACTCACATACTTATGCAATGGTTTTGCAACAGCATTCTGAATTTCACCTCTGAGAAACAATGCTGGATTGAGAGCATTAAAGTCTAATGCTTCTTGTTTAGCCTTTTAAAGTCATGGAAGGTGTTGTGCAGAAAATCTCCCTTGTATCAACCCAATTATTCTGGAGGAGGAAGAAAGGAAGCGAACAGAAGAGCTTCCAGTCCTTTTTGCCATTACAGAGTGAATTACAACACCAAGGAAATACATTTGACACAAAATTATCTTCCCATTCAGAAAAGCATTTGAGGCAATCAAGTTTGCTGCCCCAAGCTGCCTTTATCCGAAAGGAAGAGAAATGAGGCCCTGTGAAAGCCCATGTTACCTTTTTCTCCTGAGCAGTGAGATTGGGTGTTCTCACAGGTGCATGGGGTATTCCTTTTCTCCGACCTTTGTTTTCAGGCAGAGGGTTTAGAGGAAGGCCACGACAGATTTCCTTCAGGCTGGTCATAGCTGCTGAGGAAATAGGAGGAGGAAAGGCAAGGCAAACTGGAGAGGTGTGAGGAAAGGGAGATACAAGAAAGGGTGCAGGAAAGCAAGATGCTGCACGATTCAAATGTGCCACCACTCCAGGGGGATCTCCAAGAGGACAGACTGTCCTCTGGCTTTTGCAACCAGGGCTGTCAGGCAGAGAGGGCAGGTGGTACAGGTGACACACCTCCCCACTCTGTGCCATGCCATTGGCTCTCCCCTCCTCCCCCAAAATGAATGATTCACAGTTTGATTATTCTCTGGGTGCTTTGTCAACTGGTGCTGTGCTAAGGCACCAGAGAAAATTCAGTCACCTTCCAAATAACCTGATCTCCCCAGTGTTCACGTGAGAGTGGAGCAGGAATATTGACTGAGACATCAAGAATTGTTCATTTATGTTACTATAGTTTAGGAACTAATGAAAGTTAAGGATTATTCACATCACTGTTCATACACACTGTTCAGTTAAGATAGGCATTCTCTGTTTGACACCCCTTGGTATGGGCAGTTCCTCAGATCTCACCAATTCATCTTCTAGACAACAGCAGTGGTCATCATAACAGCAAAATTTCCCCCTTAGGTGTTAGCTCCTCTCAGCTCACAGGCATGAATGGATTTTCATAGCATTGAACTGGAAATGTACTCATTAGCACTGGAAGTGGATTTCTCAAGACAGGCAATAATTGGGAGGAATAATGAAGGCTTTCAGTCCTATATCACTTTTATACCCTACAGTCAACAACAACTAGAAAGTCTTGTACTGCCATCCAGGCATCACAGGTAAATGAATGTACTTAACTTTGATTTTCCACTTAACAGTGCAACGTGAACTTTGCTCTCTATCCTGGCTTGTTGTTGAAATATACAGAAGCTTCTTGATCTTTATTACACCCATTGAACTACAAGTGCCACATTTTAAGCCTGGTGAAATTAACTGGGCAAAGCATTTCAGTCAGAAATGAGCCTAAAACCTGCAAATGAAAAAATACAGCATTTCCTCACAAAGGCAGCAATCAACAAGCAGCGACAACAAAGCACAATTATTAAATGACAGCCTCTCATTAATGTCAGATCCGCTTTAGCTCTAGGACATCCTGCACATCCCCAGCTCCCAGTGAAGATGCTCAAGTTGAAAGAACTCAGAGCATCCCAGGGGAGCTGAGCACACAGCAGACTCTGACCCTCTGAAGGATAATGTCATTTACAGCAGGAGAATTTCGTTTTGTAATTATACAGTATTTTAGCTGCTTTCAAACAAAAGGCAAAGACAAAAAGGTGACAGAAAAGTCTCTATATTTTAAAGTTTTCTATTGAGTTTTCTATTGAGTTTTCATATTAAAAACATTTTAAAATGAAGGGTAAACTCAGAAAATTCTGCCCTAAAATCTAGCCAGATAACCCTGACTTACATAAACATTCCCACTCCAAAGGGAAATAAATCTTTCCTTATTCTTCTTTGTTCAACCTGCATTCTTCAAATCCCTTTAAGGTCTGANGCAGCTGAGCCCGGCCAGGACCAGCCCAGCCGAGAGGAGGTGCGGAACCCACCTTAAAAAATTAAATTAAGGCAGCAAAAAAAAAAACCAAACCCGCACATATAAAGCCCAGGAAAAAGATCACATGTTTTAATAATCCCCTTTGCAGCTAGACAGGACCAGAGAGGAGAAGAACTGAGCAGAAGTGCCCGGTTGGGACGGAGAGATGCGCTAGACAGAGGTTGAAGGGAGCAGAGACAAAAGTTGCAGACAACCAACCCGCCCTCGGAAGGGCAGCACCCCCCGCCCTGAGCCCTGCTGGGGCAGGAGGGAGGAAGGATTCCCCAGCCCCGCTCCCTTTCCCCGCTCTGCTCTGACTGGGCACCGCGCCTCCGTCCCGGCAGCGCAGCAGCCCCTGCCCGCTCCCGTCCCTGCGGGGCCGCAGCCCCGAGCGCGGCCAGCAGCCGGCCCGGCAGCGCAGAGCGGGCACTGCCCGGGCACCGGCCCCGCAGAGCTGCTGCCGCTGGGCTTGTTTTCCACTCCCTGGCGCTCGCTGTGTGAAGCAAATCCCTTGGAGGTGGGGGAGAAGCGGCTTCCGTGACAGCGGAGGGAGGAGGGAAATAAAATAAAATAAAACAAACCAAAATAAAAAGAGAGAAGAGCCAAGAAAGCACTTGCTTCTCATCATCTCTCAGGGACCAAAGCCAACTCTTCTTCCTATGACCCCACGCTGCAGGGAGCGAAGGCAGAGAAGGTACCGGGGGGCAGCGCCGAACAAAGCCGGGTTCAGGCTGCCCGCACCCCCGAGCCCCGGGGAGCAGCGGGCCGCGGGAGNATCCCCAGCTCCCAGTGAAGATGCTCAAGTTGAAAGAACTCAGAGCATCCCAGGGGAGCTGAGCACACAGCAGACTCTGACCCTCTGAAGGATAATGTCATTTACAGCAGGAGAATTTCGTTTTGTAATTATACAGTATTTTAGCTGCTTTCAAACAAAAGGCAAAGACAAAAAGGTGACAGAAAAGTCTCTATATTTTAAAGTTTTCTATTGAGTTTTCTATTGAGTTTTCATATTAAAAACATTAAAAAAGGAAGGGTAAACTCAGAAAATTCTGCCCCAAAATCTAGCCAGATAACCCTGACTTACATAAACATTCCCACTCCAAAGGGAAATAAATCTTTCCTTATTCTTCTTTGTTCAACCTACATTCTTCAAATCCCTTTAAGGTCTGATCCTGCACACACAAGGGCACAAGAATAACCTTGTCTGCATTTGCACTCCCATCAGACCTGCTCCTCCCATGACATGAACTGAAGTTAACGGCGTTGTTGAGAAACCTGAAGAAGGAGAGAACAAAAATGTGGGGAACTCACACCCTGAATTAGGATGTTTTCTCGGGCTGGACACTTTCACCCCCTGATTGCTACACACTGGAGTGTCTCTGTGTCCCTGGGTTTGTGCCAGTCACCGGCCCCGGTCAGGGATTGTGGCAGCGCAGACAGCCCAGCTCGGGCAGCCAGCAGTCCCCTCGCTGCCCGGCTTGTCCCAGCTCCCGCCCGTGGCTGCGCAGTGACCCCGCAGCGAGCGGCAGCCGGCCCGCGGTGCCCGGGGGTGCCGGGGCAGGTGTCATGTGCCGGCCGGGCTGGCAGAGGGTGCTGCAGGGACAGACGGACGCGGACGCGCCCCCGCCTGCGCGCACACACGGACACGCACAGGGAAACACGCACGCACAGCCAGCGCGGCTGCGGGAGGAGAGGATGCGGCTGGAAAACAACGCCCGCAGCTGAGCCCGGCCAGGACCAGCCCAGCCGAGAGGAGGTGCGGAACCCACCTTAAAAAAATTAAATTAAGGCAGCAAAAAAAAAAGCCAAAACCGCACATATAAAGCCCAGGAAAAAGATCACATGTTTTAATAATCCCCTTTGCAGCTAGACAGGACCAGAGANAAATAAAAAGAAAGAAGAGCCAAGAAAGCACTTGCTTCTCATCATCTCTCAGGGACCAAAGCCAACTCTTCTTCCTATGACCCCACGCTGCAGGGAGCGAAGGCAGAGAAGGTACCGGGGGGCAGCGCCGAACAAAGCCGGGTTCAGGCTGCCCGCACCCCCGAGCCCCGGGGAGCAGCGGGCCGCGGGAGCTGCGGCGGGGCAGGGAGGGCTGCCAGGGCGAACCCGGGCACAGCCGAGCCGCAGCTCCACCAAAAGCGAGGAGCAGAAATGAAAGTTTGGAAATAGCATCCGAACAAGCGCCAAGGACCGGAGCGAGCAGAGCTCCCCGCCTCGCATCAGCCCCCGATGGTGCATCCCAGGGGCTGCGTCAGAGATGTGAGCGTCCCCTGCCCGCTGCATGGAGAGGGGTAAAGGCACAGAAACACCTCGCCATTTATTTATTTATTTATTGGAAGCAATGTATGGGTGACAGCCAGAAGGCATCTGAGCCCTGAAAAAAACGAAACCACCTCTGGACCCAAACGAGAACAAGAAGAATGAGACAGCAGCCTTGACCCCTACACTGAGAGGAAGGTGAGCAGAAAGAAAGAAAACACAGAAAAGCCATGCAAGCACCAAACCTGTAGATTACTGCAGGTCTTTTTTGCTTCACTGAGGACAAATATTTTACTGACAGCCATGCAGCATAAAGGCATCATGCTGATTGTGTTCTTGGAATATTTTATTTCTGGACATGGGGAAGCAGGTAAGCAAAATAAATCAATATTGCCATTCTGAAATAATTTATCCTAAATTTAGCAAGGGGAAAGGGGATAGAAATCAGGTCTGTTTGTGAAAAATAAATTGTGTCAACATCTTCATTTTAGATTGATTTTTACAAGGAAACTGTGCTAGTCAATATATACAAATGCTTCTTATTCCCTGCAATACCCAGCTCTATAGTTCAGTGTCCTTTCAAAGACTTATCATAGGATGTACAGGTTCATGCACCCTTAAAAGAAAGGAGTGTTTCATTTTTGAAAACAAAAGAAAAGTAAGAGAGAAAGAAAGAGATAGATGAAGTGAGATATGCTGGATGTTTGTTTAGAGGATGAAACACTGCCTTCCTAGGCAGGACAAGAGTGAAATGACAACATCCTTGGAAAGCATCAGTGTAGGAATCTGAATTATTCTCTGTTAACTTAATATTGCATAATCGAAAATCAGAGACACTGTTTAGGAAATCTTAACTGGGTAGTTAACATGCAGAGGACAGGATTAAATTAGCATTAGAGAAAAATGGATTAAAACAAAGAGAAGCTAATTAGTTGTGTGTATACCTGTGGGTGTACAAATAAACATATATTATTGATGAAAAACTGTAATGGTATTTACATGGGGTTCTAAAAATACCTGGATTGTGATGAAGACAAACTCCTTAAAGGAAAGGAAGCAAAGCATTGGATTTTTGTCCTTTCTGTTATGATTCAATACATCTTTAAGTTCAAAAAGGATTAATTGCTAGAATCAGGTCAGAAAAAAAAATTATTGATGAAAAAACAGTTCATCCTTGGTGACTTTTCAATTGAGTTACTGTCTTGGAATCTCTCTTCCTGTACAGGAAAACATTTCAATGGTTTAAATTTCACCTGTGTGCTCAGAGTGTTAGGGCAGGAACAACACTCTTCATGCAGTGATTTGAAATCAACTGAAGGGCTCAGCTATCCTGCACGTTCCAGTGGATTCAGCTCAGATGATTCCCTAGCTAGACCCCCTCTGATAACAGACAGCAGATTTCCATAACAGCAAGAGTTATTTCCTTAAAAACTGAACAGCTCATGAATTTACCATCCTGTTGTATTACCCAGTAACTCATTTGGGGAAAAGGCTGTCTGTCACAGCGTGACAGGGAGTGAGGGGAGGGAGTGCATGTGCCTTAGTTCTCTTAGTGCCTTATTCTGGGCATTCCCTAGTGCCCCAGGCTAGGATGTAGGCTCCCTACAGGATACATATGGTGACATGCAGCACAGAAAGGTGGCAGAGATCTCTTGTGAAGTTGCTGACACTGTTGCAGAAGGCAACCTGTTACAAACTGGTCTAAATCTGCTCTGAATCCAACTCACTAAGAGAAAATTAATCTTCAAGGAAACATAGATCCCAGCTGGCTGCTTAGAAAGTGAATTTGCAGAAAGGGAGTGTGTTCTGTTTGGAGATAAACTCACTCAAAATAATAGTGTAGGATTGTGAATAGCAGCAAAATAATTGGATATTGAAGGTGATGCTGCTAAGGATTCAATGTCTCTTTAAATAAATATTTGGTGTTTGAATAAAATGTTGCACAAACTGACAGCCTGTGAAAGCACAAGGGTTGCCTGTTAATTTTTGATTCTTTATTTAGAGCCAAGACATGTACAGAGAAGTATGGGTTTGGCATACTTCATTAGCCTATGGGGAGTACAAGGCATGTAATATTTGTGGGAAGTCCAATATTTGCCCTCTGCCACCTCTGTGCAGAGAAGAGAGTCTGTGGTTGTCAAGATTGACTCCTTAGACCTTTAAACATAATGGGGAAAAAACACCCAAACAAAAAACCAAACAAACACCTTACTCATTAGGCTGGAGCAGTCAGCTTGGGCTTATACCATAAGATGTGACACTTGGACAATCCTTCCCCTTGCCTGATGTAGGTGGAGGGCATTATTCCCCTCAAATCAGCTCTGCAGGGATCTAAAACTCCTGCATAAGGGACACTTAGTGGAGCTGACAACAGCTTGGGCTCCTGCTTCAGCCCCAGACCTCCCCATGTGAGCAGTGCCCTGGGGAGCAGCACCTGGGCCAGCTCTCAGCCCAGTGGGAGCCCTAGAAAAGAAGGTGTGATGTGGCCAAAAATGGCCATTTCTACCATCAAGCTTAAAATCTGTTGCAGGACCTGGTTATTAGCAGGGCTTGGTTTCATCTGGTCTGAGATGATTCAGCTCATCTGCCAGTGAAGCTGCAGGTGCTGGAGCCCACTGCTGCTCCAGGAAGGATGGGGACATAGTGCAGACTGCAACTGGACACCAGGGAACAGAGCCCCAGCCTGGCATCTTGTTCTTCTCTCCATGCCTCAAGTCATGGAGGCAGCTTGGTTTCACAGCACATTCTGAATTTCACCTCCAAGGCATTTTGACAGTAGGCTCATTAGCTCCAGTTATCAGAACTATTTTAGTGCAGAAACACACCAAGCTTCTTCTAAGGGGGTGACCTGCCAAACTAACTGCATGTTGGCCCCAGGCAAACCAAAGAGCTGTACAGCTGTTGAAACCAGTGTTAAAGGGCAAAATTCTAGGTCTGACTGAGAAAAACTTGAGCAACTTAAGTCCCCAGGGTGGTTAGATTTATAATAACATTTATAAGGGCTTGGTTATTAAGAAAAAAGTTGAACAGATATATAACAAGTGAAATCTAGCTTGGACATACATGTTGAAATTGCTCCATTAAACACACAGCAGAAGATGCCCAAAAGTTTTGCTCTTTCTGAGATATGTGAAATTTACTGTCCTGACTCACTGCAGGAGATTTGAACACACAAAATCATAAATCTGCATATGAAAAAGAAATCAAAATTCCAATTCAAATCACTCAGAAAATGTTAGGCATCTTTCCAGTCATATCAGCAGGCTTTGGATGAGTTGCCATATGACCTTTCTTCTGCTGAGTATCCAATGAAAAAAAATGAAGAAAAAAATAATTGAACATGCTTTTAGTTAATGTCTACAATGTTTTAGTGCATTACAAGGTTGTGAAGTAAGAGGTCTCTGTTTGAAATGGTGTCCCAGGAATATCAATAGTATGACCTCCCCTGAACTGTATGATTCCCTAATCATCAGATAACACCATTGTTATAGCACGTGCTGGGCATGTGCCACTGACCTGCCACTTTGTGGCACAGCTCTGAGGGACCAGAAAACAAACAAATAAATTAATCATACCATTTATGGAGCCAAGCCACCCTCCACAGAGTAAAAGCTAATCAACCTCATAATAACATGCAGTGCCCATGCGTAATCAAACTGTTTAATTCCCCATGAATTATTCAGTGAGTCCTCCTGGCAGTTGGGGTAGGTTGTGTGTTTGTCTGGCTGCTGTTTCTCTCCTGCAGCAGTCTCCCCTTGCTGTCCAGCCTCAAAATTTCATGTTGTTTCCACAGAACCAGTGAGTGATGGACGGGCTGCACCATCCTTGTGGCCAAACAATGTTCTGCCAATTGATTTCTTTAAATACAAAGCTTTTAATCGACTGCAGATTTTGTTTTCCAATCTCTCTCCTTCTCTCGAACTCCCTTCTGCTAATTTGCACTTTGTTCTTCTCCCATTTTCCTAATGACACAGCAGTTCAGACAGGAACTGTTTATTGATGTTGCTGCATTAGCAGGCAGGGCAGATAAACCTTCTTGTGACTGCTGTTCAGGAGAAAAAACACCCTTCTTTCTTTTCAAGGCTCAGAAAAAAAAGCTAAAAATTCAATACTAAGCTAATAACCCATTTATGGGAAATACAAAAAGCAGCCATTCCCTTTCCTTTTCTGCTTTCTCACATTCTTGACTGCAAAGCTCCCCCTCATGCAACTTCCTTAATTTGGAACTCCAGCATCCCATTTCTTCTAGGAAAGCTTTAGTGGCGTCATCCGTCAATAGAGATGGACTTTCTTTTAATTACATGGTATATTTATACATAATCATCCATAATCCAATAACATTCGTAACATGGATCTATTCTCAATCAAAACTAAGTAACTTGACTCTTAGTCAGAACTAATGCTTGTTCAAAGCTCAGTTGTGAGACCAGTCCCACTAAAATTCTCTGGAGGCAAAGATGACACCTTTGTGCAGCACTGGGCAAAATCAGTTAATACTGAATGTACTTTGAATACAGAAATTTCCTTCCTTATTTCCAGCAGCTTTTACCAAGCAGCTGGGACAGGAACCTAAATGCCACCTGCAAAGACATTCTTGAGGTGTGCACTCGTAGCTCATTACATCTCTGCTTACTTCTGGTAGTGCTGAGAATCACCTGCTCAGTTGAAGGTGGGGAGCACAAAATTGAACAAATAGAGCCAAAAATCCCCATCTTCATTCCTCTCCAGATGGGTCTGCAGCTCCTCATATCTGTGCTGACACAGGGAGTGGTGGTGGGACTGGGGAGGGGCACTTCCATTCCTTTGATCTATGGGCTGTTAGGTGCTCTTTTAATTCAGGCACTGCTGCCCTCTGAGCTCTGCCAGGCTCCTGGGACTGACATCACTGTGATACCAAAAGAAAATCATTGCCAGCCAACACACTTCAAATTACCTTGAAGGTGGCTTCCACCTGTTTCTAAGAGCAGACAAGAACATTTATGGATGATCTTCTTCCTTGCTGTCTGAAGTTTTAGACTACCTTACACTGTATGTAAGCTAAAATGGCACAAACCATTGGTCAAAGGGATTCAGTGGACATGCAATAACTATTTTGCATCCTAACCATGGAATGCAAAATGCATGAGGTGTTTTCTAAAACAGTGTTCATGTCTGACCTTTCTTTCCTGGCCTGTGCAGAGATGTCACTGAGGAACTAAGGGCAGAATCAGAAGCAAAACTGTGCAAGCTGAATGCATTTTTTCACTTTAAACTTTCCTTTTGGAAAGAAGAATGTCCATCTCATTCAACAACATTTACAACCTGAGTACTTTCATAAGGCTGACTTGGAGACCCCTTTCTTTGACCTAACTTGATATTTAAACTAATTTTACCTAAGGAAAAGCTGAATATAAATGGAGTAGGGATTTTAAAATTTGACCTAGAATGCTGAACTTATAGCTGACCTTTGAACTGCTCCTAGATTACCCAGGGTTTACAGCTATCCTACGTTTCATTGGAAGGGTCATTTCCTGCAGGACCTAAATCCAATCATCTGACTTGTGACCTCTTGGATTAGATTTATGACCTTGCAAGGTCAGTCCTTAACTCCTTCTAGAGTGTTAAGTTGCAAAGGGAACATTGTATGTCATTAGAAATGCAGTTTTCTTCAGTGCAGTAATAAGGGTTTGGAATGACCTCTAATTCCAGTTCACAAGACACTACTGATTTTCAAACAACATTAAGACTTTGTAGTTATCCCTACCTTTTCTTAATTTAGAAATAAGTAAATACATACACTGAAGATACCAAAAATTTATCAGTATTTGCAAATTTGGCAAATAGAATGTAATCACCTACCTCCATGTGAAGGTATTTAAACAAAAGAGACACTTGATTTTCATCTTTCCTACAAATTAAAACACTCCACCTGATCTTATTAGAAGCAGTAGAAACTCAACACTCAGCTATAGAAATACAGGCTTTCTTTATGTGTTCATATGTGTAATTAGTGTCTGTAACCTGTTAGGCAGGAATCATCTCTCTTTTCTTAATGTATCGACAGTGTCTGGTCCAGTTTGACTTTGCTCTCTGATTACCATAAAAATAATGGCATTGAACAGATTCACTCCTTCAATATGGAGTTTTACTAGAGTGAAAGTAAAAACCACAAGATTTCTCTGGTTAACCATAAAATTCAATAGACTGGCACAACTGCATTTTCAACAGCAATCAAAGTTAAGCACCATAAGCACGAGTTTTTCTAAAGGTCAGTTTCTGAGTTAGGACCAAACACAAGGACTAGATTTATTGAGACACTATCCCAAAACTTTGTGTGAAAAGATGAAACAGCTCTCCTTCAAAGGTGTCCTCTTACATGTCAGTCCCCAGATGAGGACTCCAAACAGTTGTGTTGTCACCTGGGTTACACTGTGAGAACTACTTGAGAAACTCTGCTTGTGTTTCTTTTCCCTGTCCTTCAGACCCCACGAGGCCACGAGCCTTCCGCTGCACCGGCCGTGCCTGCAACCCTCCCGTGGGAAACCTGGCCACAGGAAGGACACCAGTGACCACCACCACGTGTGGCCAGAACAGCACAGAGCTCTACTGCTTCTACCCAGACCAGAACCTCCTCCACCATGTCTCCCCTGGCTGTGGGCAGCCCCGCTGCAGCAAATGCAACATCAACCAGCCCGATAACTCCCACCTCCCTGCTGACATGACAGATGATTTCTTTGCAAACCCCACCTCCTGGTGGCAGTCTGCCCAAGGGGTACACAGAGAAGAAATCCAACTGGACTTTGAAACAGAATTCTACCTGACCCACGTCATTGCTGTGTTCAAGTCACCTCGCCCAGCTGCGATGGTGTTGGAAAGGTCCCAGGATTATGGGCAGACTTGGAGGCCATACAAGTACTTCTCTGTCAACTGTACAGCTACTTTTGGGCTCCAGGATGATCTCATTGAGGAAGGCTCCATGTGCACTTCCAGGTATTCAGATGCAGTGCCCTGCACCAGAGGAGAGGTAAGCAATAATTGAGGTTTGGACTAAGTTTAATGACAAACAGCTCAAGACTGCCAGAAAACCAGAGAGTGTATCTCAAAGAGATACTGTGCATATAAATTAAGAAAGGTATCCCATCCCTAAATGCTTTGTGTTAAGCAAATAAAGGGGAAGAAGAGGAGAAATTATATATACATCAATGATAGAAATGCTTTAGCAAATTTCTTTTATGAGAGCTCACAGGATAATATGAACATTGCCTAATTTGACACTGCAGATGCCCAAAACTGAACTAGAATTCTAGCAAAGTAGATGTAGGGAAACACACATCTGTAGAGTCTGATTTACCCAAACCATTTTGACTTTAGGATGACATGAACTGCATGATCCCTCTTTTTCTTCTCCATATAAAAAGTCTTAGATGATTGGCTGAGTTTTAAATACATAATTCCTCCAAGTTCAATGTTTCCTTGCTTTCACTTTTCTTGCTGATGGCAACTATGGCTGATTGTACCAAGCCAAAGGCTTCAGAAATGAAACTGCTTGGAAGCAGAGGTGGGAGTGAGCAGCCAGCATTCACTATTCAGTGGTGGGAAAAGCCCTCCCTTGGTATGAATACTCTGATTTGTTTTTAAGCATACGCAAGAGTGTTTCTTAAATAAATGTACAATTGTTCCGATAAGTTCCTCTGACAAAAACATTAACTACTGATTAGAGCCTTTTCATTCGTCAGATGGGAAAGACCATAAACATCATTGGTATCATTTCACAGAGAAGAGAAAGTTACAAAGCAAGATTATAAGATATTCCTATAATTACAACAGAATCTTGAATCTTTTCATGTCCTTTCACTTCCTTCTTTCTTCCTCAGAGAAGTCACAATCCTTTTGGTTTTGATGTCTGGAAGTGGTCAGCAGATTCAGCAGTAACACTTATTTGCAAATTAAACTCAGGTGTGAGGTGAATGGTGCAGATAGGCTTCAGAAAACCCAGTGTTTCAGCAGTGTATTTCAAAATGTACATGAGAAGAAACTAAGGTACTATACCTGAGACAGGGGCACAGCAGTAGGGAGAGATTGAATTCATCTGCATGTAACAGGCTAAGAAACATCTCTGCATATTAGGAACCTGGAGCAGATCATCTGACTACTAAACTGTCTTATTTCTGGAGTAGTCATTCTGCTGGTCAGTTATCATGATTCATTTCATCTCAAAGTCAAATGCAAGTCAAATACATCCAAATGTCTTCTGTAGGGAGGTTACAATTTGCCACGTCAAGAATCTCAGCAAGTAATATATTTTTCCATTCTTGTGTGCCTTCCAATCAAAAATCTGGAAGTACTTTGCAAAACCCAGCTAATGATCTTCAGCACACACACAAGGGTTCTGCTGCCATTTCACAGATGAGAGAAGAGCAGCACAGGAAGGTGAAGTGTTTTGTGGTGAGAGAGGACAATTCTGGTTGAGTGAGGGACAGAATACAGGGTCTGAGGGAAATGCCTCAGCCTTAAATACAAAATAACCCTTCCCTTTCTAGTATCCCCTGCACTATGTTGGCTTTTGTGCTTACTTAACCTTGGGGAATATCAAGACCATGTGCTGCTGCTACAACAAATCTGAGAAGTGGATGACAGAAAATCAAATAATAAAACATTCATCCAACACAAGCCTTTGTGATTACAAGTGTCAGAGTGATTCTGTGAATTTGGGCAGCAGCTACACTGAAATGAGTATGTGTGTGCTTAATCAATCTATGGCATGGTAGGAGATGTCAGAAAACAATAGCAATAATAAGAACAGTCCTAAATTTACAGGTTACCCTTGCAGATCCCAAATACTTCCATGAACATGAATTGACTAGGTGCAGAGGTCACTCCCTCCATGGGAGAAGTGCTGAAGCTTTAAAGCAGCACACAGGAATCTGTGTGGCAACTTAACAGAGGACAAGACAAATACTGTTTTACAACACATTAACCCAAAAGGGCTGTCAAGCTCTGGACAGACTTTACAGAGACCTCTTAATCCATCCATGAAATGTCCCAATGCAAGGGTGCAGAAGCACCAAGTTTTCAGGTCAGCAGTATGACACAGCAGATTCTTTTGTGAACTGAAATAAAGGAAGGCAGAGTGTAGCTATTTACAGTGATACCTGATCAGATTTGCCTGAGTGACACTGCTGCTGTTACTGCAGGTCTCAGGGGAGCTTTGCCCACACACCTCAGAACTGCAATTTTACACCTTGTTTTGAAGATGTCACAAATGTCACCAGGGCATCCCCTAAGCACTGCCTCGAGTGACTTTGAAGGCAGCTGACTGAATCCCCACCAGGATTTTCTTCAGTGTTCTCTGCTTCTTTTTCACCTCCACTCTGACCTACCCAGTTGCTGATTCTGGCTAAGCCTTGGATTGCTGAGGGGCTCACATCACAAGCTGACAGCACGTCTGAAATGATCAAAACTGTTCCAACTTAAGTGCTAATTAATGCTCTGACATAAATGCCAGTTTTCTTTACTGAGGGGTTTGAAGTCATTTTCACCACATGAGACTCAGGTTATTCTTGGGTCCAATTTGTTCTCAGAACAGACACAAATTCCTTTTTTAACAGGGCACAAAAGGAATAAAAAAAAAAATTAAACCCATGCTGGGACACATCATGAAACAAGATTTCAGGTCAACTGGCTTCCAGAACTGAGAATGTAGGCATGAAAGGAGAAAGTGCTAGAGCTGCACTAACCTACACACACATGTAAACTGAGATGCATCTCATTCAGCACAATCTGGCCACTGAAAGAGTTTCTTCCTAAAAGCAAGGTAAAAAATTTGTCAGAAGAGAAAATTTTAGGAGACTAGGATGGAGCAAAAGACATTTGGATGAGTGACATGACAATGTCACAGCAGAACATAAGGCATATCCCTTGTCTCTGGTAGATTGCCCCTTATTTTTCACCTCTGACAGAGTCACATGTCTCCATTCCATCTCAGATAAGATACATCTGAGACAAAAGGCATTGGGGAACACCTCATATAGAAATGCAAGAAGATTACTCTCTAATACATCTTTTCCACTTTCTTTTACTCAAGCCTTAGTTAAATCCCTTACTCCTGTTCAGACCCAGAGTACTTTAGTAGACAGAATCTATCTATCTGAAATCCTAGGGTCCTCATCATTAGTTCATGAACTAAAACCAACACCACATTTTTAAGGTCTGTTCATCATCTGTAAGTCCATCTACAGGGAATACTGGCATGGAGTCTTATGAATCAATTGAGACCTTTTTTACCCACTTGTGCCTCCATCTGTTCTTCTAACTTAAAAACACTGTACTATGTAGTCATGGAGCCCAAAATGAGCCTTCAGGTCAGCTAACATAAATCAAAACTTTGGCCTAAACAAAAGGAGAAATTAACACAGCATTGCATCAGGCATGAATGTGAGTTGCAGTTCAAACATCATGTGGGGGGAAAAGGGACTGAAATGTTTGAACCTGCATCCTGACAGCACGTGCACTCGAGGATCTGAGAGATTAAGAGCACGTTTTTAATAAACTGGAATATCAGGAAATGAAAACAAATGTTCTCCTCCATTGGATGTGATGTTTGCATGAAAGGAAGACATTAGCATGCAAAGTGGGCTGGAACACTGACCTGCTCATAACCACCAGGCCCAGAAGGAGACCCTTCCCCTACTGGGTCTAGCTAGTGGAAGGGAGTTCTGAATCAAAGGCTGGTTCATTTATGTGAGTGTCTGTGTGACAGATGACACCAATGAAGTGTGATATAATAAACCCATTACTGGAATTCACTGGGGGCTGGAAGAATTGTGTATGCCTGAATTAAGTAACTGGTTTCTATGGCAACATGTTAAGTGTGCCTTGCACAGAAGACCTGTTCATTCTCTGTTTTGTATCCTGTGGTGACCTCTTTAGGGACACAAGTCCCCAGCAGCGCCTTTTGTCAAAGATGAGTGGACCCTCTTCATAGCTAAAAGACATTTAATCACTCTTCTAAACACGCTCCACTGGGTGAATGCCAGACCAGGACAGGTTGTGATGGGTGCAGTTCTGTCTGCTTTGAAAGCCACCAGGATGTTCAGAGAGAAGCCACAGTCAGCCCTGTGGAAGGTCTTTTCTTCTGCTCTGACACTGAAGCCTCTGCTGCCTTTCTCCATCCACGGGGACTTCCTGAGCCACAGCTGTGGCAGAGGGGGACCCCTTGCACCCAAGCACCAGACCAGGCCAGGGACAAGGCTCTGTGTGGGATGTGTGGATCCTGTTCCAAGGACCTACATTTTCCACTGTCATTTCTTAAGCTTCTCTTTTACTGTATTCATGCCAAACCTTTTGATAAACAAAGAAGTATTCCCTGTGTACACACACACACCCACACCCCTCATTAAATGGCAACATCAATAATTCAAGAGGTCACCACTGAGGCTTCAGTGGCTTCTTAGAGTTCTGATCTCATATGGCAGTGGGGTCACTGGAAAGAAACCTGCTCAGCACATCACAAGCTTGAATTCCCAATAGCTAAGATTCAAAGACTAGTGTTTGAATTGATTCAAAGTCTTGCACTTCAGTGAATTATCCAACAGTCATCAGGACTGGCCTCTGAAAGTTGCATGATGCTCAAGTTATTGCAACTTCCAGCTGGGTTATTCCAACTTCCAGCTGGAAAGGATTCCAGGAGGGATTAGTCACTAGTGTAGGTAAGTGCCTGATTGGTACGACTAGGGCTGTCTGTTCAGAATTTTGTTTAACTTGAGCTGCAGAGCAGACAGAATGCAGAGGCAAGTTGAGAGGAAGCAGTTAACAGCAGCAGTGCAAACAAGCTGATAGCACTGCCAGGCCGTGCTTCCCTGGAGGAAGAATTAAGGGGCTCAAGGATTTGTCTCTGAAGGGAATTTGAACTGAGACTAGCCCAGCAATCCCACCCCTGGCAAGTGAACTTGAGGAGGGCACCAAGTGTCCTACTCTGACCTGGTTTGCAATGAACCATTTCAGAAACATTTGGAACATTATAAATCAGCCAGAAAGACACAGCAATGGGGGGTTTTTAACATTGCTTCTGCATTTTCTGAACATACAAGGCAGCAGATATCAACTTATTTTTTCTTCTCACCCTTTTTTATAAAACCTTAGTGGAGTTGCAGCCACATGAAAGATGTACATCTGCAAATAACCTCAACCTACAGAATACAATTTGTTTGAGGAATAGAAAAAGTCTGCATGGCTCTTAGATTTGCCTGACTTCAATTATGCCAATACCATATTAGCAGCTATGCCTAAATATTAATATTAAAATGCCACACCAGCTGGATTACTGGAATAACCTCAGAGCAAATGCAAACTGAAGGCACATCAATCCTTTCTGATTTGGAGAATACAGAATAAATTTAGGATGCCACTGTCTTAGTGGTAGCTGAGTTTACCCAGATCAAAGAAATTTTAAAAATCAAAAGCACAATTATTTCTTTAACAAGCTGCCATATTCCATACTGGTTTCTAGGCTTCGTTCTCTGGAAGGACAGAAAAGCAGTGGATCTTGACTAAAAAACACCATTCCATGAGTTGTCAGAATAGACCTTCTAATGGATGGGAGAAGTGTTAGATTTTCTCTGTGCTCCAAACAGTAAATCAGAAAAAAGACTACTGTATCACAAGATAGAAGTCCATCAAATAAAACAGGGGATATATATCACTGGGTAGGAAAAATTCTGAGACAATTGTTTACTGTTCCTTTAAGAACAAAATCAACTCACATGAAAATCTCTTAATGAAGAGGATTTAGGAGTGATGCGAGTTTTTATTGCAGCTTCCTTCTGATGGACCCAATATAAGCACACAGACATTTCCCACCTCATTAACCTGAGTGTGTGAACATGATGAACACAGCTTAAGTGTGATTTGTAATATCAAATTCTTGCTCTGCATAAGGATCTTCTTTTATAGGAGGCCATGCATTGGCACTGCCCTCCATTTATGATTGATATTCCTTGACCTTAGGCTATAAGGGGGAACATTTGTTGTGTCCACATCTCTTCTGACTAATACTGGCTGGAAGATCAGGTTAAGAAAACAGAATTAAATGCATCAGGAATGGAGAAGCAAAACCTATGGCAAGAAATCAAAAATCTGAGACACTGTCTCAGAAATGAAGATGATCTCTTGATTGTTGATAAAACAATGTGAGGCAGAGCCAACTTGTATACAGCAAAACCAGTCACCTAACAGTGGCTGCCTTTTAGCTTTGCACACTTACAGCATTTTCCAGACTTCCTTGCTCTGAGGAAGGTCAGGAGAGGACAGGGACCATCTTTCTGAGGCGCAGCTGACTGACTTTTGAGAATGAGAATGACAAATATGCGCTCGATAGCAGATATGCAGATAAGCATGAACATCCTACTCAGCATTCAGCTCCAGTGCCAGCTCCTGGTTATAAGAGAAACTCATGACCTAGGATGGATTTCCACAAAGGGTTAAATTACAGAGGTGCTGCACACCTTCAGCTTCCACCCAGTTCAATGGAAAGATTTCTAGGGTGTCCCTAAGCAGACTCAATCACCATCAGATTGTCTTCTGCAGCTGTGCCTATGCTACTCTTATGAAAGCTGCACACTGATGTTTAGGGAAAAAACTGGGAGATTTCAGAGCAGTCCATTACAGCAAAAAAAAGAACAGAGCTTGCTTCCAGATAGAGATTTCATTAGATGAGAAATAACTGTACAGTGAAATTCATAGGAAGCTCTTTCCAAAACTTGCATCTTAATTAAAACACTTCTTTTTATCATACTCTCTTCATATCTTCTACATGAACGTAATGGAAAACTGAAAATTCACACAGTATCTCTTGGAAATGAAAAAATGATATTTCTGCCTTTCTGCAAAAGGCAGAAGTCAAATGTCTATCTGTATAGAAGTAATTTGCTTCATAGGCTTTAGAATTACCAGCCTTGTGAACTGAAATAAAAGGAACAAATAACACACTGAAAAGGTAGAATGTCTCCTCCTACAGCTTATGACTCTAGGAGTCCACTAATACTTAGATCCATTTATAATCTAATCTTTAATACATTCATGCATCAACAGTTGAGATGGCCAAACTCTTATCTCTTGCCTGTAATTATTAAAATTGCATGTATGGATATCCATCTCCAGGAATTCTCAGGGAATTTTCCAGATAGAAGTTTATTAATATTCCTCCCATTGCACAAAGTACTTGAATACCAATATCCCATTTTTATGGAAAGAAAACAGTACATAAAACTGAGTTCCTACTGAAATCCATCCAGAACAGCATGAGGCCCTAGTTACTTGCTGAGCATTATAGTGAGCCATTGTGCTGGGGCTATGATGAAATAGTTGCATTCCTCACTCTGTATTTTTATCAGAGCAATACATTCTCCTTTTTTAAAGAAATAAAATTCTTCCCTAAATCATATAAAATTCTCAACCCATATATATAGGCACCACCAATCTATCTCTTAATTTAGGATCCATTTTTTCCTTAGGGAACTATAAACCCAAACACATTCATTTAATACATAGTCATGCATTCATAAGACAGAAAAAAGTTTAGGGAGTTAGTTTTGTTGGGTTATTTATTTATTTATTTTTAGCTAAATTATGCATTTATGGAAAAATAATTCCTGGTGCGTAAGGTGAGATACCTTTTTAAAAGTTCTTTTTAAAAAATTTATCCCAATCTAGAATTATTTGAATTGATACATATAGCAGAGTAAGGAGGAGAAATTATGGGTACTAACATCTTTTTCTTGACAGTACAGCAATCTGTATGTTAAGGGACCACTTTCTGACTGGCACTTTCATGTGAGACAGAACATTCAATCAAATATTAAAAGTGAGGCAAGAGATGATGATTACGTTATGCAATTGCCTGTGCCCAAGGATTTTAACCACCAATATTTTAAGGAGAATGGGACACCCAGAAGACAGAGAAATTCCATTTTCTAGTTTTATGCATATGTGAAATAAAAGCTAAACTGATTTAATTATGAAATAAAACTGCTACCTCTGTGCAAAATGTAGCTCACCTAAACCTACTTCTATTGGCACAATATATCTGCTGATCAAAGTGTCATTGATTTTTACAAAGATAAGGAAGGTTAATTCTTTACTGGAGGTTGAATCCTAGAAGAACATTTAAGCAGCTCCCAGAAGACCTCAGCAGTGTTATGTCACCCAAATCAGATCTTTAACACTTAACAAGACTTGCCTTGGGAGAAATAAGGACAAGCAAATCCAGTCTCACCAGTAAGCTTATTCCAGACAGAAGTATGTCATGAATTAATCATACAAACAAACTCTTGTACCTCAGCTGGAATGGAATACTGTTTTTTCTTAAAAGGATGCCACAATCCCTATGGGACTCCCAAGCTATTAATGTCTCTACTCACAAATGATGTTCAGTGTTCTAATGGGATATGGAAAATGCCAAAGCAACTCTTCTCAAGAGAGGCAAGGCCAGAAATGAAAATATTTGCAAAACAATAAAGCCACAGGAAACCAAACCTTTTTCTAAGCTGTCAACAAAGAAGGAAGAAACAAAACAGCTTGGTGAAAGCAAGTGGCCCTTTGCTGAGAGAAGAGCCCCCGACAGCTGCTCTTTGCCTAGAGACCTCAGTGCTCTCAGAATGCCAATTATGACATGGGGAGGATGGATAATTGACTGGAGACCCCAAAATATGAATCCATCTGTTTAAACTTGTCATACCTTATACAAAATAGGTTTCTAGTAGTGCACAGGATTTTCTTCACACTCACCATATTACAGTGCAAGACTATTGCAATCAAGAAGATGTATAGTGCCAGAGTGAAAAAAGAAACATTTTGGCCATAATCTGCCCATTTTTTTCAGGCAGATCCAGTAAAAACTCTTTTTCTTCACCTCATTCACCCCTTCTCTCTGTCTGCTGTGAGGAGTCCCATAGCTGGGATCTCTGGCACAGACATGAGGCCTCTTGCCCAGCCTTGTAGAGTGGCTTTATTGCAAAGACCAGGCCTTTTTAAGCAGTTAGTCAGTTATCAGTTTGCACAGTTTGAAGGCACAACAAGCCCAAGCCAACCAAGCCCCACGCACCACGATGTGGGCACGCGGCAGCCACGCAGCGCGGCTCTCACGGCTCTCACGGCTCTCACGGCTCTCACGGCTCTCACGGCTCTCTACCCCTATTCCAGCTGAGTCACTCTCCCACAGTTCCCTTCTGCTTAGCCTTAGTAGCAGGCCTGGGCCATGATTTTACAAGGGTAACAAGGCCCTTATTTTATAAGGCTTTACCAATATGCAACATTATAAGAAGGTCACTGGCAGGAGCAGAGCAGGTCGTGCAGAAAGCAATGCTTTATCCAGTACCTTTCAGATGTCTATTTTATGGAGTGAAGTACCTCTAGCATTTGTGTTCTCAAGCCATTTATCTGGTGGGTATCCTCTGAGGTCCATCTGAAAGGAGATACCATTTTAACTAAGCATGTGTATTAGAGAAACCATAGACAAAAATGGTAAGTGTGAGAACACTTAAGAAAGTGTGAGCTTATAAAAGTCAGTGACTAAATAGACTGCTTTACCCTCGATTCCTCTGGTTTATGCCTATTTAAACAGTTTCACAGGGACTTTTAACCATTCTTTGAGATCTCTGAGCTCAGCAGGCTCTTCAGGACTATTCCACCTAGTTCCCTGCCTTGGTCTTAGCTTAGCTGACCACATGGGAAGGAGATATGTGTGTCTGTACACAGCCAGGTGCTCAGGACTCTGAGAAGCCACTCCACCTCTGTGTGGTCCACAGGGGACTGGGAAAGAGAGAGGGTTCATATAATGGTTTCCACCAAAAGATCACACCATCCTGGATTAGGGGAACTGGACAGATATGCAGATTTGGTCTTTGTCCTGTGAATCCATCAGTAAGGGGAATGCTGGGCACCTGGACAAAACAGAATGAGCCATTTGTTTATGGTTCCATTGACCAGGGGAATGCAGACATAGGGGTGGAAAGGCTTGGGCTATTTTGTCATGGCTTCATTGGTCAGGGGAATGTGGGCACCTGCATTGCACAGCCTGGGCAATCTGCCCACAGCTCTATCAAACAAGGAGCTATGGGCATCTCTGATCTCACCAAGCAAGGCTGTTTGCAGCTTTGTAAGTAGTTGCCAGTATAAGAGAAGAGAATTAAAAGAAAAAAAAAAGAACAGAGTTAACCAAATAGAAAACACTCTGGACAGGTGGGAGAGGTACCACTGCCTTTGCTGGGTTCTGTGCAAAGCCTGGCAGCTGATTCTGTTAATTAAGGGTATTTGTGTCCCCATGTGCCATCAACATGCAACTGAACTATCTCCTAGGCATGTACCACAAGCTCTTTTGTGGCTTCTGCAAGCAAAAAAGAGCAAAAATAGTTTACATGCTACAAACATTTAAACTGATCAGTTCACTAGGAAGAAAGAAATACTGAGAGAGAGAAAAAGGGAATCCCTATGGAAGCAAAGATTTCACTCTGCTAACAGTAACAGAATGAGTCAGACAGAGACTGTGACCACTTACAAAGCAGGGCCAAAGAATCCCAAGGGCACATACCTCTGCCATGATGGAAAAACTCAAGCAGAGGAGAAAACTACTGTCAAATTGGAGTTAGCACATCTAAGCCTGGAAACAGTGCTAACAGTTCTCTATTTCACTGGCAAGGACTGTGGTGCAGCCCTCCATTATCAACCTTTCCCAAAAGCAACAGAAACAGGCACGCCCCAAGACACAGGGAAGGGTAGAGTGCTGAGCCAAAATACAACAGTCACTGTTAAACACCAAATTAGAACTGTGATGCTCAAAGCCCAACTGTTGTTCTGGAGAACTATCAAACAGCAAAAATGCTGTGATGAAAGAGTAACAACCTGCAGATAGCCAGCAGGCACCAAGCACCTCGGGTCCTGTGAACTCACTGCTCTGTAGCTGCCTCTAAGTAATAAACCACCTGGCTTTGTGTGCAGACAGGGCTCCCTCAGCGCTCACCTGCCCTAAGCTAAGCTGTGTTTCCAGCACAGTTCAAGTGACCTAGGAAAAAATTCTGATCACAGTTTCCACTTCTTTCACAGATGCCCTTAGTGCCTTTCCTTACCTGACTCTAGAACTCACGCTAAAGTCACACTCCTAAAATGCTTCCAGAAATTGGGATGGCATTTATGGCATTTATTAACACTGCATTTGTGCCAATAAACCTTGGGTTTCTCTGAGTGACACTACTGTCACTGGGCTCAGAAACACAAGGAAGCAGACTTATCTTGTCCCTTGACATATTGCCTGACTGCAAGAAGTGAGGGCTTACTGCTTTTCCCTAAAGATCATCTTGGGCTATTTGCTGTGCATGCAGGGCACTATTACCTGCTCTGGGATGTGAACTCTCTCTCTTTCAGGTGATTTATCGTGCCTTAAGTCCGGCTAACAAGATCGAAGACCCTTACAGCCCTGAGGCTCAGGATCTCCTGAAGCTCACCAACCTCCGCCTGCTTTTGTTAAAAAGACAGGAATGTCCATGCCATGGCTCAGGATTGGTAGAGAAACCCCAAAGATTCGCCCACTATGCTATTTATGACCTGATCATCCGGGGAAGCTGCTTTTGCAATGGGCATGCAGAGGAATGTGAGCTTGCCAACAGGACGGGAGTCATGGAGAACATGGTGAGTTCCAGACATTTATCAGCTTACTAGACTTGCTACTTGCTTCTGCTGCCTCAGCCTAAATGTACATTTTATGTGTGATCCTGTCCCAGCCTCCCCAATCCTATCCAAAAAAAGGGCAGCACAGTCAATCCACATTAGTGAAACCTACACTACTCTGGGAAAATATACTATACTCCTATTTCCTGTACTCCTTTCTACAGTTTCATGTATAATAACTGCTAAAAACTCTGGAACTCTTAAATAAATTGCTAAAAACTCTGGACCTCAAGATACCTATAAATTGAAAGGGGTCTTTGTCATTGGAACAGAGATCCAATCCTAAATATACTGAGTGAAATCTCCTACTTCAATGCCTGCACAGAACTGAACTAATATCTTTGGTACAAAGTCTGCCCTGAGCAGAATTTCAGATTTTCTGAGTTTGTGTGACATGAGCAGTTCTGCCATACTTAGGGTTTCAGCCATCACTTTTAGGCTTTCAACCTTCTGTGTTCTTGTTACTTTCACAACATAGACAGCAATGTTCAGGATGTGAAAATAACTTCTGCTCTCCCACTCTTTTATCCATGCATCTTAAAATAAGTTAAAATATTTTTTTTAAAAAGCCAAACCTTGTAGTAAAATTTTTCTGTAGTACTTGGAGCATCCCTTCCCTGTTCAGGCTTTTATCTGCATTTGACTCTAGATGTGCACAAGAGGAGTTGTGTTTGAATGCACACTCAGACACTGAAATTCAGAGGGAATGACTGATGACACCTTTTTGATTTAGCTGCAACATTGTGTAGAGAACTCTAATAACAATCATGGGGAGATTTAATCTAATCAAATATCCAGGTACATCTAGACACATACATCAGAGATGGAATTCAAGCCATTTTAAACTAATCAATATCTCCCCTGGATCCAGAAGTCTCTGTCTCTGTATTGGGTTTTGAAAACCCAAATAACCCTTAAAATTCTAGCCCAGTGCACTCTGACATAAAAGACTCAAGAAAAACATCCTAAGCTAATTTCTGTCCCTTTAGATACATGGTACACTTGACATTTTGGTTTATGTTATTTTGGAATGTGTATTCACTGTCTTCCTTTCAACTTTCCTAGGTTCAGAGGTAGATATTGTAAGATAATTAGGACTGTATGACTTTCAAATAGTTTCTGAATCTGTTCCATCTGTGGTATAAATCCAAGATTCAGCTATACTATGTGATACTGTCAGATTCAAATAATATAGACCCACTTAAATCATAACTGTGTGGAGAAAAGCTGTTTAGAGAGTGGATTGTCCTTACTGCAAACTGTTAAATAGACACATAGTGAAATCAAATAGATGAATAACACACTAAGTGAATGCAGCTGGTAGAAAAATAAACATTCTGCCCATCAGAAAAGGAAAACACAATATTGTGTGTGTTACTGGCATAACCACTGTAAACTATGACTGGATATTTTTCCCACTGGTCACAAGGGAATAGAATCTTTTTGTGCCATCAATGACTTCACAGGGCAGAAGGTGAAATAGTTTTGATGAAATGCACTTCACGAGTGACTCATGTCCCAGGAGACAGAGGGTGGATGCAGCACATGATTCTCACAGATATTATCAAGTCTTTGTCTAAGCAAGAATTCAAACACAGCTGTGCAAAACATAAGAAAAGCCTTCTGTAGTTTTAACTGTCTCTAGTTTCCTAGAGGAGGCCTGGAAAAGACCACAAGTGGGATGGTTTGTGTCCTCACATAAAGGTGTGATCAAGCACACCTAAACCATCCACTAGTGAAAGCTTGTTGAGTGAGATTTTCCTGACAAAGAACATTCAAACCTTCAGTAGTTGTTCCAGTTTTAGCATCTTGAAAGCTCTTCTTTAGTGCCTGCCTAAATAATCTCTGCTGCAAGTTAAGGTGATTCCTCCTTGTCTCCTCTTCCCCAATGACCAAAGCAAGCAGTAGATCCTCCTTCTGCAGATATGATTGGAAGGTTCTCTCCATAGCCTTCCTTAGGTTCTATTTTTTTGTACTAACCAGAGAAGTGTGAAACCTTAGGTGGCAAAAATTTAAAATTCTACTCCCAGATCACACAAGCCTGGAGTAAAGATGATCATGCTACCGTATTCATCTTTTCTGTACTTTAGACATTATAACTTAAGTCTTTCTCAAACACAAAACAAAACCCACTCCTGGAAGATCCATGTCCCTGGATCCTTTTGCATTTTATCTAATATTTACCAATAATGATATTGTAGTGGTGAGGGGAGAGCTCACATCAGTCCAGATCTCAAGGTTTGGTTTACGCAGCTGGCATGAGGGAGTTTATGTAAGTGTGTAACTTTTTGGCTTGAAATACAGCAATCTCCTTGCCTACAAGCAGGAGGAAAAGGCCTTTGTTGTTGAGGGTTCCACACCAATGATACAGTTCCCATCAGCAAACTTACACTGCAAAAAAAATCTGTGCCATTTTGCAATTCCTTGGCAGAGGAAAGGTGCTCTGCTTTCAGTCATATGGTAATGGTGACCCACATAAAACAGGGTGTGGAAAAGATGTTAAAAACACTGCACATCCAGAAATAATCTGATTCAATCCACAGGCCACATCTAATATTTGAGGTACACATGGGCAGAACAAGTCCCAAGACTGGTGTGGATGATGTTACATCATCCACTGATTGAAAGCAGAGCAGCTTTGTTTCCTGGGCTGCTGTTATGTAACTAAATAAAATGCTGCAAAAAATAAAGACCTCCACAGAAAGTCTTAAGTAATATGATTTTCAGCGTCTTAATTGTTTATAGTCCTCCTATGATGTATTTATCTTCTGTAGTTAACAAAACCAAAAACAATTTCATGTAGAATACAGCTGTAATTGTTGTGGGATAGGACCAAAATCTGAGATCATTCTGCACTTGGGTCTTAGAAAATGCATTATTGTGTTAAGTTGCAAGTCTGCCCTTCCTACTCTGACAGAAATCTCTTCCATTTGTAATACTCCTGATGCTGCTAAACTGATACTACATGGAGGCTAAATAATGGGGAAAATGAAAACAAATTTCTTGATACACGTGAACCAATATTTTTCAACACCATTTTGGAGGGACTGGATGAGCTGTGGCTGTTAGATAATCTATCAATGATCAGTTTATCTGTGGATATGTCACTTCAGTCATGGCAGCCCTTTCAGCTTCTGGCTTCTCCACTGAGGCTGCCAATAAGAAATGCAGCTCCGTGAGAAGCAATGTCACAGATGCCACAGTGTCATAGCAACAAATGGATACAAGAAAACTGCAGATTGTAAACCCAATGTCCAAATGGTGCATCATTCCATATATTTTGAAATCCTACAGAGTTTCATGCATATTTCTGGTCATAAGTTTGTGAAAATACAGTGAGATCCAAAATAGGCGCATAGGATCCAATGAAAATATTCAAATATTCTCTGACTTCTTATTTTGGAGCAAAACAGTAATACTTACTCTTTCTGTGGGGCTTTTTTTTTTAAACAAGCCATGCACCCCCCTCAATACAATTTATCTAGACAACATTTCCTGTACAAACTACTGAGAATATCATGTTGGATAGGAAGAAAATATGGATAGGACATCAATATGGGAGCTGTAAATAGGCAAGAAACTTCAGGACAAACATGTCCTGAATTTGAGGTCTGTTGCTATTGACAGTAATGTTTTCTTGGTTTCTATTTAGCTTTCCTCGGATCAGAAAAATAAAAGGAGACACAGAGATGTCATTGCTCACCCAACTTCAATAGCTTTGTATGGTAGCTAATGGCAAAATTTTCCTTTCTGAATATACAGAAAAAAGTCTATAAACAAACTGCATTTTTCAAACTCTTACAAATAGTTTCCCAGTCTTTTTTTTATTATTAATGGGGGATATTAACATGCTGTTACAAGTGAAACAACTGCCAGGACCCAGCCAGCTGAATGCATCTAGTCTTGTTCTATGGTTGGATGCAACAGAACACAATCCTGTCCAGGGATGTGCAAAGTTATGTGTGTCTCCACAGAGCTGCCAGGTTTAGGATCTGCTTTGATGGCCCATTTTAGGTGAGTCCAGAGGTGCTTCCAGAACAAAGTTTACAAAGCAGAAAGTGCCTATGGACAGAACACAGAATCTAGACCAAATTCCCTTTTGTTTGCCAAACATTTCACAATTCTCTTTCTAGCTCATGAGAAGTAAACCAGAAAGAGGAAAGCAAAAGTGGATGAAAATGTTTTTGTATAAAGCATTAGGGTTTCATCTTTTTACTTGTTAATTATTGGTACCTACATTGCCAGGAAATTCTTACAAGTGGCCTCGGATGTTTCTTTTGCTTCTTTATCCTGTTTACAGAGACAAACTAGACTCCCTGTGGGCCTGGTCCTCCACAGTGAAGCAAATGGAAAGTTTTCCACTTACTTCAAAGGGAGCAGGATCTGGTTCTAAGTAGGATTCCTTGTTTGGCATAATGGGGGTTACATAAGGTAAAACTTCCTTTTTTACATCAGTTTTCTAGGTGATCAGGCTGTTGTAACCCTTGTAAATATTATCTACCTCCTCTTCAGATATCTTGTGCAGTCTATTCATAATCCCCCGCTAAGTTTTCACATTATCTGATTCCAGCTGTGCCCAGAACTCAGAGGTGCAAGAGGTGCCACTCACTTTCAGGACATTTGAACAGTGGTATTTACTCATTACTCTGTGATTCAGGCACTCAATATTAAAATACTGAGTCTCATTCACCTTTCTTCTTCCTCAATTCTTAAGACACTCACAAGAGCTGGTGACCTGCTGTAACTCAGATTTCAGCCTGACAGCTGTTACTGGTGTGCAGTTTGTTACAGATTGATAATGGAGTTACTGGCACTGCAAGCAAAAATAAGAGGACAGCTTGTCCCCAAAATCAATAATAATCAAGGTAGAATTCAGAAAGAAGACAATAAGCAAGCAGAATGAAATATGAACTGAGGGGGGTGAATTCAGGCAGAGGGTAGAATTGTGTTTGAAACTGTTACAGGCTGAGTAATATTATCTTGTTATTGTTCAAAAAGCTCTTAGGGATGTCAGTCTGAATATTCAGCTGAACACTCTCACTGGTTTTTCTCCACCATCACCAATTCAGTGAATTTGGAACCAGCAGCAGCTCATTGACTCACTGCTATGGAGAGCAAAACCTACATGGGCTCAGGTGGCCCTGCCACAAGTGTCCCAGCTCTACTTCTCCCTGTCAAGTCCCTGCAGACTTAATTTACCAAAGCCACCAAGTATGAGCCAGAAGCTGACTTCCCTCAGAAAACACCTGTATGTGTGGTAGTTTTCTGACATATACATGTATTAGGCCTTCTCCCAGAACACAGCAAGTGACAGAGGAAAATAATGGCTTTTCTCATTCCTGATTGGAGCAGGAATTGGAACTGTCCATCTGCCCACAGCAGGCACTGTAATCTGGGACTTCCTCCCAAATCACCCATTCTCTTTGCAACTTTGAAGAAGTTGAAGGAAATTTTTAGTTTGGCCCCTTATAAGTTGTATGCGCTCTCCTTAGGACTTGATATTCAAGGGTTTTCTATAAACCTGCATGGATATGTCTTTTCATTTGGAGAGAGCACAGAGCCCCATTTGAACTGCAAGAGAAACAAGGCAGAACAGCAGACCATTAACATCATTTTACCATGCAAATTGACCCAGGAAGAGTCAATTTACTACAAGCAGGTAAGGGACACCATCTGATGTCATTGCAAACTGCAGTATCCCAAATTTCTCTAGTGTCATTACAGAGTGAATACAGAGTCCAAAGGCAAACATTTTTTCTGAATCAGCAACAGTTGCTCTGACATGGAAGGCTTCCAAATTTAACCTTCATTCATTAGGAAAGAAGCCCCCAAATAGACTGAGAGTAGCCCAGGAGAAAAAGCAACAACCACAACATTTAATGGAAGGACAATAGGTAAAGAAACTAAATGGGGAGAGAGAAAGCCAGAGGCTCCAGGTATTATACAAAGCTGAAGAGAGTTTAGAAAAATTTTAAAACTGCAGGACAAAGAGGTGGAAAATTTTCTCTCACTTTCGCAGCTGTGGATCAGAATTCAGGTGAAGAAGCTTTGTGCAAAGATGACTAAGTATCATGTAATTTCTTGGAATTGTTGTATGAAAACAGGATAAAGTTCTACACTATGTGCTATAAATCCACCAGAAGTTACAGAGCTCGATGGAAGAACTGCTGGATGAAACTCATGGCTGAGTACAGCAGGTCAGGCTGAGTGGTTGGAACTGATCATCCTGGCATTGAAATGCACAAAGCTATAACCTCCTCTATGTCCTGATCCAAAGCTGCTCAGGTGGTTGATGTACAAATCAAAGCCTTTGGCAGCAACACCAGACTTGTAACAGCATGACTGTACTGTGAGACAGATGAGGGAATTAATCCAGATTAAAAATACTATTGCCAAGGGAAAAAAAACCCTCAGTTTAGCTTTTTTCCAAACATGGTTTGGTTTTACAGCCCAATTTATACATAACTCAGGGCATGATGTAAGTGATAGCATAGTAAGAAATAGTAAGGAAATGTCTCAAATTGAGATTATCCAAAAAAAGTTTCAATCATGAAGCCACAGTCCAAGAACACAGCTGCTATGCCAAAATACAAAAGTAGGACTCACTTTCACATGACCATTAAAGTCAATATGGTGGTGATTGAGTATAGCAAAACATTTGTCTTCCTTTCCTGGACTAATTATATCCTCTAAATTCAGGTATGTCAGTTTATAAATGTCTACCCTTTGCAAAATTTATTAGAAAACTTGAAGTATGAAGAAGCCAGAATATCAGGATTTAAAGCAACAGTTTTCATCTTTCAAAGCTGACAGCCTGCATTAGTGACAGGAGCAACCCCAGCTGAATGCACTTGGAGAGCAGGAGTGCAAGAACACAAACTATTCCAGGGGATGCACAGGGGACTTCAGACTGGTATTATGAAATGGGGAGGTTTATACAATCACACAGTCTGCCTGCCTGCATCTTTTTCTTAGATCCATTCCCCACAATAACTTTGGAAGACACCATCCAGTTTCAAAACAATTTGTGAAAGCAACTGAACTCTCAATACAATGAATGGGAAAGAGCCTCAGAGACAAGACAGTTATCAGAGTCATGAGGAAAAGCAGATGAAGGGAGGTGTCATAAAAATAAATTTCATAATGTTTCCAAAATACTCAAATATTGCAGCAATGAGCACAGTAGAGAAGTCCATATAGGCCTAAACAATTTATTTAAGGATCAGGATATGTCAAGTGTTGCCATAGGCAGTGTTGCCTAAGGAACAAAAGGACAAAGTGAAATATAGAGGTGATACAGAAATCCTCTGGATCTCAATTTTTCATCTGCTGTACCAATACATTTATATGCATTCATATAAATCAGTGTCATAAACTACTCAGGCTTTAGCTAAAAACTGGCTTTTTCCTAACTGGTGGCATGAATCTTGCCTCTGTTGCTCACACCTTGCTTTCAAGCTTCCTCCACCTGGATTACCAGCTCAAGATGAAGAAGGCTGAAGTATCTCTTACCTCAGTGCTTTTTGTAGTCAGATATCCTAAAGATGCCAATGACATTAATGCAGTGGCAATCAAAGTGTTATTATTAGTGTCCTGAAGGCACTAATAGAACTTCAACAGCCCTGACCAGCCCCACCTGGGACTCTCACCTGTGCTCTCAGTCCATTGGCTTTGGGCTCCTATTTAAGCTCAGCCTTGAGCTCTCACTGCCTGTCTGAGCTGTGCTCTGGGTGTGTCTGTTTGCATCCCTTTCTCCTGGGGGATGCTGGGCTCTGCTCTAGGTCTGTACTTTCCCTCTGCACCTTTCCCTGGTGTGTGCTGTAGCTTGTCTTTCATTCTGCCCTCTGAATAGTCTTTGCATCCATGTTGTGTCTTTCTTGGCCTGTCTCTTGCTGCTCCTGAATTATCCCAGTCCTTTTCCTTTTTGTTTCTGTGGTGCCAGCTCCCTGCTCTGCCCACAGAGATGGGATGGTGCCCCCTCAGTAAGGGCACAGCCTTTGCTGTTGAAAACCTCAGCTTGTAGCTCTTTGGCGCTTAAAGAGCAACTGGAACTTGTTCCTTCCTGACACTCCTCTTCTTATTAATCATCGCTATCTCCATGTAAATCTGACCCTACTTTCAAGGGCACAGAAAAGTGTCAGCATAGTTCCCCTGGATCTGTACTTGTCTGATTATCTTCTCTTCCCTGGTATGATATTTGTGATCCAGAGCATCCTGAGATCTTGCATTTGGTAGAGATTGCAATTTTCCATGTTTTTGGTCACACTTTGGTGAGAGAAGTGCAAACTTATTTTAGCAGTGAATAACAACTCAGGACACACCGGCTCTTCTTGTGCTGGTGTTAAATATTACTCTCATATTCTCCTATCTTTAAGCACATATCCCATTTCCTATTTTACCTCACACTTTCCTGTATTTCATTCTTGGTCATTCCTGGACTTTAGTCTCTAGCTGCCTCTCCTATCTTTTCCTCTCTAACAGAACAAATTGTCTCATTACTCACAGCCACCTCATTTAACCTTATTTCATTTTACACTTAAATGTAACAGGTCTCTTCCACAGCTCAGCTTTTCCTGCATTAACCAGTCTTTCTGTGATGGCCACTTGCATCCATTAATCATTTTTCTTGTGTGTTCAATGTGAGCTGTTCATCTGTTCTCTTCTCCTATCCAAATCCTTCCTGTAATTCATTGTCACCTTATGTTGCACTCTCTTCTGTAGCTGTTTCACCCATGAATGCTATCTGAGATTACTCTTCATGGGAAAAAAAAACATTCCTTCATACATGTGGCAGACTACTTTGGCTTTCATTTTGCTTTACCTTTGCACCAATACCAATCAATTCTCTTTGTCTTCTTCTTAAACCTATGCCAAAAATGCTAGTACCCAAATGTAACACCTTCTAAAAGAAGCTCCATGCCAGCTTCCCTGTTTCCCTGTGCCTGCTCAATGGCTTAGACAAAAGGGCTGAAAAGCCAAGCAGACAGCCAGCAGGAGGGCCAGTCATCCTTGCACATGGATTTGGGAGCTGTTCCATAGCAGGGATCACAGGTAGGAAGCCTCTTCTCTGCCTCTGTCCTGCTCACAACATGCCACAAACTACAGTTCAAACAAACCAGTGGGCAATGAGCAAACTAGCACATCTACTTTCCGAAGAATAACACGACCTTTCCTTCCCTCCCTCACTGGATTTTCCTGTTTGTTTTTCTGAATAATTGTTCATGAGCGTTCACACCATCTGTGCTGTGCGCTGTAAGCACAGGGTCCTGTGGAATAATGAATATTTGATCATGTCATTCAAGGCTAAAATGAGATTGCATGGTTTAATTCTACCATTTCCTGACTGCACAGTCTCAGCATTTTTCATATAATTTTTTAATATAGTGAGTACAGAGTATTCTGTATTCAGAGTATTACATGTATTTCTAAACAATAAAATGGGCTAACTTGCAGATTTTACATAGAAATACATGTCAAGAAGTATTTCCTAAGAAAGTGAAGAGATGTAGGATTTTGTTCTGATCCATTTTAGAATGAGCTGTGGAGTCTGAAGTTTGGAGATCTGTAAATCTGTAGTTCTGGCTCAGGTTCATTTTACCTTTCCTCTGTTCTCTGCCTTCTGAAGAGCAGCCCCTGGGACCACAGGGGAGAACTTAAAGCCTGAAGTGCCAAACCCAAATAGTGAAAAGCACAGCGCTGTTGTATTCGTATTTTTGCCTTTTTCTCTGTCACTTGTCATGCTGTTCATGCCTTGAAGGTGGGTGAGTTTCCTGTGCAGGGGGCAGGCCCCGGGCAGGTGCTCGGTGCGGTGCGGGCTCCAACAGAGCCGAGCCGCGCTCGGTGCTCAGCGCGCCCTGAGGAGGCAGCGGCCCGGCCCATGGAGGGGCCATGGCATCGGCTGCAGCCGCTCCCTTTGCCTGCTACATCGCGTTTCTGCTCGGGGAGGGTTAGAAACCAGCGCAGCGGAGAGCAAATTGCTGCAGGCACACGAGTTTGGGGCAGGGGAGCGCATCCACGCTGCCGCTCTTTGGAACGCTGATCCCGGGCTGCCCGCTCTGCCCGATGGGGAGCGGGGGCTGCAGGGAGAGCCTGGCGTTCGGGACACGCCATGGAAAAACGTAACTCATCTTAATGGTGAGGATTTTAATCCTGTAAAGGATTAAAGTCAATTCGCACCCCAGTCAAAATGAAATTTCAGCTTGGATTTTGTTATGTGCAGTGGGGCAGAGCTGTGCTGGGCTCAGGATCCTCAACAGCCCACGGAGGGACAGGGGTCTAAGCCCTCATTTCTGGGCATTTCCTGCTCTGGTACCAGGGTCTCGTGGCATAACAGCAGCTGCTCTTGTGATAAATGTAGGACATGACTTATGGTACCACCCTTCCTTTCTCTCACACCCTATGCTTGATATTTCCTCCAAAAAATTTCTCTATGAAATCCTTTCCCTGAGGCACTGCAAACAGATATTGGAAAGCTATTTATTTATTTATTTTAAAAACAAACAAACAACCAAAACCTAGCAACAACATAAAAACCCTTCTGTAAGGCCGTCCTCAATAAGATGTGGATTGATATTAAAGGCTCTCATGCACCAAATCACAGCTTACTGTGGAACAGGTTGCTTTATTCCTGGTGTGTAAAATTACTTGAGAGCAGAAGTAGTTTCAATGGTAACTTTCTCTTTGAAGGCTGGACTAGCTCAGTTTGCAAGGTCTGGTTTCTGGTGTGAATACCTGCTTCCAAATCTGATATGTATTTGAATATTTCCATGACTAAAAATCATTATTGTGTTCCAGTGAAGGTAGGTAAGTACAAATGAAGCAAGTTCTTTCTTCAAGTAATTTCTCAAGCAAATAGTCACAGAGAGAACTATTCAGCCAGTCTTAGTCAAGACTTTTTGCACTTTATTTACCCACCAAACATTATGTATTGTTTTGTAGCTTACATGGGTTTATATACTTTAGCCCCATTCTTCAGCCAGCTTTTGCTCATTTTTGTTGGACATCTTCTAATTTCACCTAATTTATCTGGTAATAAGATGTTCAAAACTGAACACAGCATTGCAGGTACAATTTTCTGTCCCCTTGGAATTACAGTGCTCTTAGTTTCATGACCCAAAATTTTACTGGGCCTTTTCTACTGATCTAATTTATTTATAGTCATATGTAAGTTGGCAGGCTGGTGCCTATTGTACCTAAGTTAAAATATCAGTGCCTTCCTCATAGAATGTGTGGTTTTAGGTTACTTTTCTGTGGGAGTACTGGTTGGTATTTTTCCATTTTTAATATTTTTGCTACATTTTTAACTGTGCTAGGATGTCTGGGACTATTTCCTCATTCATCTAACAATTTAAAATTTCATAATTCATGGTGATTTCACTTCCCTATGTTTATACTCTCTTCCAGATCAGTGTTAATGTCAAACAAGACAGAGCCCAGCACGCTCTGTTAGCCTGTGCTCTCCTGTGACTTGGCTCTGCTGGCCCAGAGTGTATTTGATACTCTTTGCATGCTCTTGCCCTGAACTTGTAAATCAAAATAAGACCTGTTAGCTCACCAAATTTAGAGTCTACAGGTTGTTCATCAATGCAGTAGTTAAATAGCCAGCTGAGAGTTAAATTGTTGCTATGTGCATTTTGTAAGATACAGGAAAAATTCTACATCATTAATAACTGTGAAAAGAGAGCACTACATGTTTTAGTGGGTTTCCTAAGAGAGCCAGGCAGCTGTGTGGGAATTGTGCAGAAGTCCCAGCTCCTCGTGAGGCTGCTGGGAACTCCACCTGCTCCTGCAGCCATTTGACTGTACTCTCTCTTCCCTGGCAGGTCCATGGGAAGTGTGTGTGCAGACACAACACGGCAGGGGACCACTGTGAGAAATGTGCTCCGCTCTACAACGACCAGCCTTGGAAGCCAGGAGATGGGAAAACAGGGGCACCAAATGAGTGCAGAAGTAAGTGGAAGGGAATTTACTGACCAAGGCTCTCAGGGTGAGCACTCACCACAACAGCAGGCAAAGCTCCCCCACAAAGACTTCTGTGATTTACAGTAATGGTGCCATTACAGAAACTGGGGATAAGTTGCTGGTCATTGATGGAGAACTTGAGTGTGCAGGTTGTTTTCTGCACTGGGGCTATTGGGGAGTGGAATTTACAACCCAGAAATCTGGTTTCCATGTAGCTGCATTCCAGGTTCTAGCAGGGTTTAAAATACTGCCAGATTGGTCTGGAAAATGCTACCATGATTACTGTGTCAGTTGCAAAAGCCTGAAGGACATTCCCCTGTCCTCACCAGAGTGTCGCTGTCACAACCACGCCGAGAGCTGCCACTTTGACCTGAGCGTGTGGCTGGCCTCGGGGAAGCGCAGCGGGGGCGTCTGTGACAACTGCAAGCACAACACGGAGGGACATCGGTGCCAGAGGTGCAAACCTGGCTTTTACCGGGACAGAGGGAAGCCCCTGTCTTCTCCAGAGGTCTGCAAACGTAAGTGACTGTGTTACACGAGGTGAAAAATGAATGGTGAAAGCATCAAAAGAACAAAATAATTTCTACAGAATCACTAACTCCTATAGAAGTAACTCATGAGTATTACTATATTTTCTTTGTAATCTTTTCTTAAACTACAGGGGGTTTTGATCAAAGGTGATCATCCAGATTGTTTGTGTTTATTTGTCCCCATGTTATGACACGTTTTTTTGTGATAACTGTTTCAATTCTCCAAATGCATTGCTTCCTGGGGAAAGGTACATTCTTCTTGTTTGGTTTTAAATTAATATGGTTCCTTTTCTCTTGAGGCACATTTTATTTACCTGGGGTTTTGTTCTGTACCTCTCAAGACTGTGTGAGCCTATGTGCAAGCTATTGTTAAATTCCATTTGATTGTNTATTTTATTTACCTGGGGTTCTGTACCTCTCAAGACTGTGTGAGCCTATGTGCAAGCTATTGTTAAATTCCATTTGATTGTGCAACATCTGTGCACATAAATACATATAATGGATGCAGAAGATACAGGAGGCCTGGAACTGTGCATATTCACTTGGGAACAAATGCATCAGAACTCAGACTTATTTCTAGACTCTACAGCTATGTTATGGGGAGCTCTGCCCAAATTAATTGCATCATTAACACTTCAGCAGAATGTGTTAAGGTGTGTCTCGGGCACAGAGGCACTCATGGCTGCACACAGAGGATGTACAACCTCTGGATCAAGATAGTTTGCACCCAGCCAGTCTGGCAAACAGCCCAAATCTCCCTCATTTAAAGTAAACATTTCCTGAGTATCCTGCCAGGCTTCACATGTCTGATTCTATCTCACATCTGTTTGAGAGGTTGCTATTTCCAGCAATATACTTAATTTCAGTTTTCCCTTTGGATAGTTTCCTTCCCCATAGCTCAGACATCACTTGCCAGCATAGAGAACTTCATCCTCTGTTATCTGATCTCTTGCCCACTGATATAATGAGCTTTTGAAGCTTTTCTGACCCTTTCAATGCTCTTCAATGTGATTTCTCTTAAACACTTAGGTTACTCCTCTCCCTAGGATTGTGAGTCCTGTGATATTAGACTTTCTGTGCCCAACATATCCAATGTTTCTGCTTTTCTGCTCTTTTGCCAGACCCACACTGGAACTTGGTGACAGCAGACTGCTTCCGCACAACTTTTTCTTCTGATTTTCACACTGCTCATCACAGAACATGGATCAGCAGACAGGGCAGAGGGTGAGCTTATCTGGCTCACTCTCTATCCTGTAGTGTTCTATGGTGGCCCCTTTCTAGTTCTGTTTCTACTCTGAGCAGATTTGCTACAGGAAAATATTGTAATGAGAACAAATTGTTATGCCAGAAGCTTAGCTTTCAATCTCATAGCACCTGAAAGAATCTGTATGAACTCTTGTACTGAGCAGCAGGGAGATGGTGCAGAAACCAGCATCATGTGTAATACTAGATAACTGCTAAAGTCAAGGAGCACAGGAGAGCAGCTAAGAGGAAAAAACCTTGTTTGAAAATACAGCCTATCTGTCTGGAAACCCTAGAACTGTTTGCCTAGATGAAATCTGACCTTGCCTCTACGTCTGCCTCTCTTGTCTGGTCTGGTTACAGGTCTCTCAGTAACCCCTGCCAATACTCAGCACAGTAAGAGAAAAACTGTTCAGAAATTTACCTTGTTGAAAGAGCTTGATTCCTGTTGTGCCAGTCAAAGCACAACAATGTTCTTTTCACCTGGGAAGGTGCTGCTGCCAGCAGAAGGCTCCAAAATGCAATTGTCTCCACTCTGAGTTGCATGCTCAGGCCTAGAGGGCTGCCATCCTGCTTTAGTCACTGAAAGTTATATGTCTTTTCTAGGCTCCTTGTTCTGCCAGTGGAGAAACACAGGGAGCTCAGGGGAATTATTTATTGCAGTCTAAGGTAGATGCCTGAAACAGATTGACTGAATTGTCCTCTAAAGCATATCTATTTCCTTAAGAGGTACATCTGGATCACTAGCCTGCACTCGAGTTTCTCTTAGCTGAGATGAATTTAATGGGTTTGATTCAGCAGCAAAGGTAAGCACGACCCTCTCTGTGAATGATTCAAGTCAATGGGACCTTTCCCAGGGGTGTAAAGGCATTCATGAATGCTTGCCATATCAAGATATAAGGAAAGGGCATTGCAGCCCACTTGGCTTTTACAGCAGCTGTGTGCATGATGCTTGTACCTCTGTGGGAATAGGAGGTACTCTGGATATAACCACAGAGTTCAGAGAAAACTGGGAAGTAGGTGGTTAATCTGTGCCTTTTCCCTTTTATTTAAGGAAAATAAGAGAATTGCCACAATAAGATTTGACAAATTCCCATTACAGGTAGCATTTTGTATGATGGAAGACCTGATCCCCAAACACTTCCCCATGAGGATTGCAGGCAGTGTGTAAGTGTGCACTTTGTGTTACAGTACACCTCTGCAGTGAATTTTCAGGGAACACTTCACTACTTTGGTTATTATCAGAGACAGCAAAACCAGAAACACCAATGGAGACAGGCTCTGGTTAGAAAAGACTCAAGTTTGATAGAGGGAAGCTTTTTCTTCCAGGACCATCATCAGCTAACATTAAACTGCAAAGCCTCCTGCAGGATAGAGGCCCTCTTCTCCATGCTTTAGGTTGAAAACTTGCATTGCCACAAAACCTCATCTGGGGTGGTCCAAGTTGTTCAGGTTGTGTGACCCTAAAACCAACTCTGGTTTCTCAGTAAAAAAAGTTTCTATTTTGAGCATTGCTAATATATTAGACAATGAGACCACCAGATAGATTTTTGTCATACCTCAGCCTGCTGATTATAAATTGAAGATCTGCCACTTCTGGATTAACATGTTTTTTAGGATTTAAGTGTACCAATGCCAAGGCATCATCTCACTTTGAGAAATTAATGCAAACAGTGCCAGACTAACAACACTAAATGAAAAGACCCAAGTGTTGAAAAGCAGTAATAAACTGCAAACAGCAGACTGAATGGATGGTTTTGGTGAGAGCAACCTAGTGCCCATCTTCCCCTTTTGAGCTCAGAGGGAAAAAAAACTTTCAATGGGAGATGAAAACTTGACCCTTGTGTACAGTAGATACTGAGCTGGGAAAGGAAGTCTGATGAAAAAGCTGAATGAAATGCTGTGCTAATCCCTTTGAGAAAGCACGCTTGAAGAGTGCTCTGCCATCCAGAGCAAAGTCTAGGTTCAGCTGTGACATCCCCCTCAGGCTCCCAGAAAGTTAACAGGACACTGCTCAGGCCCAGAAACAATCTTTAAGCATTAGTCATAATAATGAATAGCATTCTCTCTTAATCTGCACAGAAGAAAAAAAAGTTGTATAACAATTGGATCTCCTGGCACTATCTAAACCACCCTTAGCTGACCCTCCAGTGTGAGACTGCAAAGACATTCCCTCAGAAAAAAAAAAATCTGCTGAAATTTGATATGGAAGTGTGAATCTGCTATTCCTTTTTGTCTGCAGAGGTAGCCTGCCTCTGATCCCTTTGCTTCTCCTGTTCCTACCAGCTGGGATGAATGAGAGCAGGGTCATGGGCAGAGCCTTGTTTGGACACTGCTTAGATCTATATTAAAAAGAAAAAAAGGCATGAAAGAGTCCCCGAGCAAGGCACACACCTGCCTGTTATTGGGGGTGACAACACAGGATTAAGTAGTTTGTATATAGACTTGTATGGGAGCTTTGACTCAAAAGCCTAATTGTTTCCTAACCAATGGTTAGAAAAGCTGCTGTATCCTTGGCTCTTTCCTGTGGCTTATTCCAAGGCTTAAGGGATCCTTCTGAAATGGCACCATCTTTTGTACTCACCCTTTGCTTAGCTTAAAAGTAATGCAGGCATGTAGACCCATTAAAAAGGGTCTCCAGGAAAACAAGCTTTTTTACTCAAAGAACGAGGCTAGAAAATTAAAATGTGCCCACATGCACACACACATGGTCTGAAAGGCTCTGCTTCTCATCCTTTTACTTCTGAGCAGAGGGAGTGAACTTTTAATTCTAATATCACAAAGGCCCCATCACATCTTGGTTCAAAGTCTGTCTTAATCAGCCCTGACCACACACAGAGCTGTCTATCTTATTTCCTTCATTTAAGAAACATCATTGGCAGAGTCAATCCCCACACCTGACATGCTTTAAAAATCACACTGGTTTGATCATATACTCCCAAGATGCACATGTATCTATTTCAGACTCAAAAGACTGTTTGATTTTTCATTTTGCCTGGGTTTTTTTTATCAAATAGCCAGTCTGCTCACAGCTATATCTTATGCAGTATTATTAGACAAAAGTTTAAGACAAGATACCTCATAGGCCATTGACTTACTTGGAGCACCTGGTATTTTCCTTAAGTTGGGACCATATTGTTACAACCAATATTACATTTTACATCTGTGTCTAATTACATGGGGAAGACAGCTCTGCTGAGGGCAGACAGATTTATTAGGGACTTGAGTGGGGATTGCAGTATGAATTATTCATTTTTCATTATTTCTTGTCTCCTCCCTTTTACAGTAGTGTCTGAGAAAAACTTGGTATGGGAGTGAGACTAAAAGGCAAGAGGATGCTTCGTGACACTCCCTGGCCAATAGGCAACTCTATATAAAATTATGTTTTTCACTATGCTACTGTCAAAGGGAGAACCAAAATAAACTGCCCAGCTCTGAGCCAGGATTGTCTGCACACCGTCCCTAACATAATTGATGATGCCTTTGACAAACAAGGCCATTGTCACATTGGCTGCTGTTTTGTTAGACAGGGAGGTGGATGGAGAGAAAATGAGGGTTTGCCAAGAGAAAAGCAAAAATCAGTGGGAAAGGGTTGCCAAATATTGGAAAATGTTAAAGGGTAAGGTTTTGGAAACTTGCTTTTATGTTTCTTTAATAGTGAGGTTTACTTGCAAATCCATGGTACTGTTAAACAGATAAAAACCCAGTCACCCACAGCTGCCCCTTCAGCATGTGACATGTGGGCTCTTATTTTAGGAGTTACCTTAGATGCACAACTGGGATTTTGGCTGTAATACTCTGGAAGCCAGACAATGTACCCACCCAAGCTGAAATGCTAAATAAACACAGACTGAGTAAAGAGTTTGCAAGCCACTTGTATAACTCATCTGAAAGTGTTGTACATGTATTGATTCAGCTTGCTTTCTGATGCACCAGAAGTTGTCCCAGTTTCTAACTGGGGATTATGTCCCACAGTTCATCTGGGAACATTATTTTTACTGAACTACAGCCTCAAAATAAAAAAGAAAAGGCACTTTTGTTTTCTGCTTCCTCATCAGCTTTCAGCCACTGTGCTGTAACATTTTCCCTTAGGAATAGGGTAGGAAAAGTTCTCATCTTCCTGAATCAGGTTCCAGTCTCAGCTGGGGATAGATAGTCTAATGATGTGTGTTACCCATCTGTTAAGTGACTCTCACTGATGAAACCCAAAAACTAGAAATAAGAGGGATAAAGACAGACCCAGAGGTTGCAGAAATCTAAGGCATTTTAAGTGAAAACTCCACAGGCAGATCCTACATATAGTAACATTACAGTGAAAACAAACCTGGATTCAAGTAACCCTGATGTTAGCAAACACTTATACTCCTTGTGTCTCAAACCTGTGTGCAATGAAGGAAGGGTGTTTCCCATCCTTTTCTCCAAATCTATGACATCCATTGTTTCAGTGGCTGACAAACAAAGAGTCTCGTTTTTAGGGTAATGTAGTCAGCCCTGCAAAAATGGAGTCGGGCGGGTGAAATCAAGTTTAGCAGCAAAAAATCAGACCTTGCCTTTGAACCTGTCAGGGCTAATGAGCACTTCAGTGTTACACCTGCTTTCCAGAACTGACAGCACAAGCCCTGGGTTTGCTCCCAAAGTCGAGGCTGCTTTGTGGCAAGCAGGCGAGGCTGCTGCCCCGCGCCAGCCCGCCCATTGTGCCGAGCACATTGCCCATGACAGCACGTGGCTTTTCTGTCCCTAGGCTGTTGTGCTAGAGTCCCCTGAGCACAACGGGCCCAGATCCATCCACAGCAGTATAATAATATTATTAAAACTATTGGCATAAAGAACACAGGGCATGGGGGAAAAAATAACTATATGGTAAGCAGATCATAAGAGAAATGTCCTTTAAACAAAATTGCTCGCCCTTCTTCTTGTACTATTTTCAAAAGGTATTTTCTTTTCCCGAGTTTCAAATATGAGGTTGCAGGTGAAAGTGAATCTGTCCCTGCTACATTTTAAACTCTCTTTAGTCATATATTTGCCCCCTTTCCCCTTCAAAAGTGATGTGTGGGATCAGAGTGTTCATTTGGTCTTTTATCTGTGAGCTCATGAAGAAAAGTAGTTTGATCAGAAACAATGATGGGCAAACTTCAAAAGCTGTGGAGATCATGCTTGGTTCAAATAAGCATCCAAAAAGGCTGGCCTCTGATCCAAGCTATCTAAACACCTTGGGTGTCCAACATTTAACTGAAAATCTCTGTAAAAGCAGGTCTTACCCACACAATTTTTATTTCTGTCCTCTTCCAGATGGATGAAGTAGTGATGCATTACCTTTTCAGTCTGCTACAAGTGAAAGGCAGGGCATGCTGCTTTCTTAATACAAAAGAGAGCTGAAATATGAAGGCCTGGAGTTCAGCTCAGTTCTCATTTTGATCAGACTTGTCTGAACATCAGAGTGGCTTTGTTTACTGCTTGTATTTTACTTCTGCAGAGCTGTTGGCATGAGGATTGACCATCCCAGCCAGGTTCTGCCCTGATGGAGAGGAGTCGACTGTGCTGGCTTGTACCTCTCTGCGTATCCCTCCCTGATGCTGTCACATCAGGAATGTACCAGTGGTGTGGGATTATGACAATTTATTGTCTGTGCAGGAAGAGATGCCCACAGGAGCTGTAACTATCTGTTTTCCTGCCAAATTGCCTTGAGTTGTTAGGCTGGTGTGAAACTGGCAACAGTATTTGAAAGATTTGGAGGTTTTTCCTCCTATTTGCTCTTCTACAGCTACATGTAAAATACATCTAGTAAGTTTAGAGGTCTTCTCTCATTCTGCTAGCCTTCCTTGAAAAGCTCTGCTCATGCATTTGTAAAAAAAAAAAACTTATCAGCTTCTTTAAGCCCATACAGTATTTCATTGTGTGATGTTCAGCACTTTAGGAAGGAACTGAAGGAAATTTGTGCATTCTTTGGAGGCAGAAATTGAAAATATGTTTCAGGTCATCTGAACCACCTGTATAAGCTGCATCTACCCCAGAGGAAACAGTAGTTTTGTGATCTTTGTGTTTACAATGCAAGGCAATGTAGGCAATAGCTATAAATCTTCCCCTTGTCCTTGCTAGTGAAACTTTCTGCAAAACACTTTTAAAGTGAATTACCTTCAAGCCCCTTTAAAAAGAAATACACAGAGGAGGCTTTCTGGTATCACTTGAAAACCCTGTGTGGTCACAATTTGTGTAGTAGGGAAGAGCTGACTTTCATGCACAAATGCTCACAGTTGCACTTGTTTTGCTTCATGTCTAATGAATGAAAAAGAAAAAAAATGTAAATGTAGACTGAAATGCAATGTTTACTGGTTCTGACTTAAAACTACTGAGCATGAGGAAGAAGGTACAAGTTTATCAGCCTTGCAAAAACGTCATTAAGCAGCTGACCCCACGGCACTTAATCTGAATTGCCTCTTGCTGTGTGTCCATAGCCTGTGCCTGCCAGCCCATGGGCTCAGCCAATGCCACGTTCAGCAGCAGCTGGAGATGCCACCCCCGGACAGGATTCTGCTACTGCAAACCAGGAGTGGCAGGTCCCACCTGTGACAGGTGCCTCGTGGGCTACTGGGGCTTTGGAGAGAACGGCTGTCGCCCCTGTGACTGCGCCAGAGACTGTGACCAGCGCACTGGGACGTGTTTCAATGGGTAAAGAAGCCCTGCTCTGGCCTCACTCTGAGACAGGACTCTGTGAAATGAATCAAATTCTGCAGCAATAACAAAAATTGGAGGGTGCACAATCATTTGAAAAGGTGGCTGTAAATCACAAAAGGTTTTTTAGGTTACATTTACACCTTTAAGTCCACTGCATTATCCAAGACAATCTTGAGCAGATGAGTCTTTGCAGTAATAATAGGCATTTCCACAACCCCATGGTAATATGTGCAGGGTCTTTAAACACATCTTTACTTTGGAAATAGATGGAAGAGTCTGAAGAGTCTGCCTCTCATCTGTGCCCAGGGTAAAATGATTTGCTGAGCAATTGCAGTTCTACAGGTCCTGCAGCTGTCCTCAGGTCCCAGTGACATCAACAAGTAGTCACTAAGTTACATAATTCCCTAAAAACAAACAAACGTAAGCAAAAAAGGCCCAATTTATAGGTACTTTAAAAAATGCTAAGTCAGCAGTGGGAGGCCTAAATAAAAGCCTAGACCTTGTGATCTCTCTATGTGGCATGAAGTCTTGCTCATATTCGCACTCCCAATCTGAAGAAAGCAAGCTTATCAGTCTGGGCACAGCCAAAGGCAGCTGTTTGTTTGTTTCCTTCCCTCCCCTGTGGTGCCCTAACTCAGTGCTGTGGTTTGTGTGTCCCCCAGCTATGACAGTGAGCCCTTCTTTCACATCCCCATCGGGGGACGAATCCCCGACCTCGTCCAAACCCCAACCAACGAGAGCGAAGAGGAGTGGAAATGGAATGATCACGAGCAGGGATTTTCTGCACTGAGGCACCCAGGTACAGCCCAGAGTTCGGGAACATTTAGTTGCCAGCTCTTTCAACCCTCCACCCTGACTGGGGTCTTGTCTTCTCTGGACAGAGAGACATAATTCTGTCTCTCAGGATTTTCCTGGAGAAGCACAGAGAGAAAGAGAGAAAACAATTCTTATCTCTGCTCCTGTTTTCCCCATGTGGAATGTGGTGTGGAGATTGTTTACCCAAGGTGATTGCTTGATTGGATTCTGGTGATGGTGTTTGGATTCATGGACCAATGAGATCCAGCTGTGTTTCGGGACTCTCAGCAGAGAGTGATGGGTTTGTTAGTCCGATATGGTCAGTAAGAAAGTAAGTATGTAGTATAGTATTGTATCTCTTTAAATAGTATATGAATGTAATTAGTATAGTTTTAATAAAGCAAGTGTTCAGCATTCCAAAGCCTTCTGATCTGGAGCCAGAGATCATCATTTTTCCTGCACTGGGTTCATCTTTTTACTATAGGGTCTGCCCCCCCATCTCCAGCTTGGCTGTAGTATTTAAATAGTTTTCAGTTTTGCCTGCCCTGTGAAGATCAGCACTTACCATAACTGGTGGCCTGGCAGAGGTAACAGTGTCACTTACTGCATAACTTGACTTTTCTGAGATGAATATTGCCTTAATACCAGGAAGGATCAGCATTTCTTAGGTTATGGGATCAAACAAAGGTCTCATTAATTACATGATTTACAGCTGGATATGATTCTTACAAATCTCTTCATTAGGATCAGTTTATTAACTGTACAATAGGCCTCATGTGGGCTGCATTTTACTTGACAGTGCTGATCAGATTTCAGAGTAATTATTTTATCATATAACAAGAAACACATTTGCAAATAACTGAGCTCACTCTCCAACTTATTCATAAGGTTCATATAGATTATGGGAACTATAGATATCTAACTTCATAACTGATGATCATTTGCTCTTCTTTTCTCTCTCATGTCCTGGCTCTTCTCCAACCTTTTGTGTTCTGGGTTTCCCTGCTAGAAAAGTGTGTGTGCAAAGAAAAGGTGCTCGGAAGCGTCAGTGACTTCTGCCAAATGAAATATGCCTATGGTAAGTGGGTAACATGCCCCCAGGCTATGATCATTTCACAATGTTCCTGCTGTGCATATTGTTAGCTGATAACCAATCCTGTCATTTTTCATAGCTCAGTCCTGAGAGGTAGGATTTCTTCTGCCTTTTTTGTCTAGTGACATGTCCAACTTCTGATCAGAACTTAAAAATGTTTTTCATGCAAAGCTCTGTGGTGTCTCCTTCCCACCCAGCTCATTTCCTTCTTTACAGCACGAGGGGTGCTGGAATAATACTCAGTGGAATGATTGGCCTCCACATCAACAAAAAATGATAAAAAACCTCACATCTGAAATTTCCTTGCTTTTACAGTCATTATGCAGGTTCCAACAGCCATGCTCATTTACCAAGAATGTATTTAAAACTGTTGTTTATGAACACTTGGTTCATGACATCACATACATGAGAAAGGAAAGCTCTGGGATCCGGAGGTTTGATGTGCTTGTGGCAGGAGACAACAAAGCCTGCTTGAGGGGCTGATCTACATGAGCCTGTCATGCCAAAAAGTTATGGGATTCTACTAAATTAAAAGGAATAGAAATTTATCACGGCATCCAGGTGTTGGACCACAAAACAAACATATTTCTGGTTTGTTGTGCAATCATGGAATTTTAGTCATGTGACATGCCTTTTGGGAAACTTCTTGACTTCCTTCCTGTAGACAGTCCCTTCTCCCAGGACAGAATTTTTGAGAGGCCAGTGTTAAAGCAAAACACTAAAGTTTTCGAACTGGAAATATATAGTGTAGAATCAGTGTGCTTGAAAGCAGACTGGTAGCTGCTGGTTGGGGGTTTTCACCCTTCCTTTTGTATATATACAAGTGCTTTCCTAGAATTTCCAAGTGTTTTGACATCAGCCCACTAAAAAATAGTTGCTAAATAACATGGCGAAAGGATGAGTTAACTACTTAAAAAGAAAAATCCAGCTTTTATTCCCCAGATTTATTTAAAAGATCCACCAGTGAAGTGAACAAGCACTGTACTTTCTGTACAACTGCACTTCAGGGGATTTTTCGTGTCTTCAAGGTGTTAAAATTCTACCTTTTAGCAGCATTAACCAAAATTCATTTAGAAATTCATTGTTGGTCTCTATTCGGATATGTTTTCTGGCAGTAATAAAAGCAAGAATCCTGTCTGCTCATGACAAAGGGACCCATGCAGAAGTTGTTGTGAAAGTGAAGAAGGTCCTGAAATCAGGCAAAGTGAAAATTGCTCGGAGCAACAGAAGCATTTACCCAGAATCCTGGACCAACCGGGGCTGTACATGTCCCATTCTCAATCCTGGTAAGGACAAAATATTCACCGGGGGTTTTGCTTCCCCTGTAGACAGTGCTTAGGAATATCAGCTGTGATCAGCCTTTCTGGGGCAGCATCCTTTGATTCATCACCACCAAAGCATGTTTGCTTTCCAGCTCACAGTGCTCAAGGAGGGTGGTAAAGGCAGGAGGGGGGCAAAGGCATAAGCAGCAGCAGCCAAATCCCAGCAGATCTGTGTGCAGAACCTCACTGGAATGAAATCAATTTGTAGTTGTAACCCCTGAGCACAGCCCTGACACCAGTGAATCTGTGTGCCCAGGAGCCAGCAGTGACAGTATGCACATGGATTTATACACGTAAGATGGCACATGCGTAAGCTGGATGAAATTGGCAAAGGTGCTGTATGCCAGATCCATATGAAACAGAGAAATTCTGGTTTGGTTCTTTCTTATTCTATTTGCTAACTAATGCTTTTCCCTTTCTCTTTTTTTTTTTTTTAACTAGGTACTGACTATCTTATAGCAGGCCAGGAGGACTCTAGGACTGGCAAACTCCTCGTGAACATGAACAGCCTGGTGAAACCCTGGAAGGCATATTTGGGAAAACAAGTGTCAGATATTCTTCGAACTGGATGCAAATAATTTCTGCTTCAGAAATTACAGTGCTGGACTTTGCCTTTTAGTAACACTGCAGTGAAAGGTGTAGTTAGTTCAAGCATTCCCATTCAACAGGTCCTAGCTGAAGCAAGGAAAGCAGACTTGCCATCCCTCCTTTCATGTGCTTAGACAGGAAACTTGGGACATGACTACTTAAAAAAAAAAAAATGCACAGCCTTATCATACAAAATTACCTAGTGCATCATATATAGATCACAAGTCAGTCCTTCACTTGAGCCTGATTCCAGCCAGAATCATTTTACAAGGCAAAACTCAAGATAGGGACTAGTGTTTCTATACTTCAGGTCAGAGTCTGATATTAATATGCATAAACTGCTTTCATAATACATTCATTACTGGAGTGTAATTTTCTTTATAAATGACCACTAAAAGGCAGCAATTTCTTTCAGCTTTACAAGTGGCATAATACTAAATAAGCATATAAGAGAGCTCAAACTGACTTACCATCAGACTGCAATTATGCCAGTATAATAGGCTGCTTTCTAGGAGACAATATTATCCCAATTGCCTACCAGAAACAAACATGTGGCTTATCTTGGGACAGTGTCCTTTAGAGATGTGCACTGCTATCATCAATGCTTAGTGCTGAGCTTTGCTGCAGAAACCACCTTGGCTCAAACTCCATTCCAAATCCAGCTCTGTGCTGTAGTACTTAGTCTGTAACACCACAAAGGTTTCACAGCAATAACTGCAAATAAGCCTTAATTACAGGAAAAAGCCAAAGCGTGAGGAACTAGCAGCTGCTCTAATGTTGAAATTGTGACACTACAAAAGCCACAGAGCAGAAACAGGAGGAAAATTGATTGGCTGGAGCATGTATCAAATGAGGTAAGCTGTAGTTCTGGGAGAGCAACCTGGCTGTTCCAACTGTGCTCAAGACCACTGGCCTTCGATTGCACTTAGTGCTTTCATTGTGCTTTATTTCTCTTGGTCACACTTCAGGGTAAGATGCTGAAGCTCTGCTTCCTTCCCATAGTGCCTGAGGATTATTTCTCCCTCTGCAAAAGTACAGGAGTGGTAACATCTGCACTCCAGGTAAAATTAGTTCTGCTCTGCAAAAGCATTATTTCTAAATCAATTTTACCCGTAGTAATCAAGAGGTAGCTACTTAAATCCTTCCCTAACACAGAATTTTGAGGAAATTGAAGTTTGAGACGTGTGTCCCCCGTTTAAGGACTCACAACAAATGAAGTTGGTTGGAGCGCTCTCTCTTCAACTAAGCAAAAATTACAATGAATCAATCTATATTATTTCAGGGAGTTACAGAGAAAGAGAAGCACACATGCTACTTTTGCATGTTTCAATTCCATGTCTAATTTTTAATGCTCCTAGGGAAGAGGAGATGTTTTTATTTAGCACTGTCTGACTGATAAGTGGGACACCTAGAAACCCTAATCCTAATGCAGAACAGTGGAAGTCCAGCCTACAACTTAGGCCATTGTTTTGTTCTCTTTACCAATGAGAATGTAAAAATTCAGCCTCTTCCATTTTATTTACTGTATTTTACTTTGAATTTCACATTGATTGAACAGCAGAGATATCCTCAGCTCATTTCGAAATGGATGACAGGCAGATCTTTAGGAAAAAAAAAAGCTTCAATTTGTTTCCCAACAGGATATAAACACTGTTTCTAGTGTTTCTTTCTCCCTCCTTCTCAGGAAATTTCCCTTCCTCCACTGTTTTCCCCCTTTCACTTCATAATTTATTTGTTTTTACCTAAACTGGTATCCAACAATGTGGCATCTCCAACAAGCAATTTAATTAATGCAATAAAACACTTTTTAACCAAGGCATTTGGCAGAATTTGAAATGTCAGCCTTATGAAATTAGGAGCCCAGCAACTGCTTTCTTTACTGTCTCCAGAAACTGTCTCACAACAAAAAGATTAACTAGTTCTCTTTCAAATATCAATAAAGACCTGTACATGAATTTACAGTCTGATCTCAAAGGGCCTCTCACAAGAAATGAAATTCAAGTGTAGGTTTAGAATTAAACTAAGGAACGTGCTTTTCAACAGAGGCCATTTTACCTGTAGGGGATCTTATTTAATGACAATGAGGATATTCCATGCTGGTTTATAGTCAGCATCGTATTAAAGCAAACACCTCTATTTCATTTTTTTGTGCCAGACTGGTGGTTTTGTGGGGAGGGTAAACATCTGCATAGTTCTCTTCTGTGAATAAAAGTTATTTTTTTGACACATTCATTTACTAGCATTACTAGCTACTGCTAGTAGAAATACAACTTGGAACCACAGATTAGGAAATCAAACACCCGTTTTCCATACAGCATCCTATGAAGGGAATGAGTGCACTGTGAGGAGATGCTTTAACTTTCTTAGGAGGTGTAAGGAACCTGTAACATTCAGAAACAAATAACTGGACCTGTCATTCAGGTACAACAAATCCTATGTCCACCTGCCCTTCACATCATTGTTGTGTCATCTGTGTTAATCTGCACTGTGGAATCACCACAAATCCTCCTGTGCTCGTTGTTTTTGCCTTCCTGAGCTGTCTGCTCACAGATCATCAATACTGATTTACAATAAGCCATTTTTAAAAACAAACATTGGTGCTATAATCATTGCTGCACTCCTCTACTCTTCCTCTGTTGGATGTCTCTTCTCTCAGCTCCACCATCACCAACAAAACATCAGCTCCAGAGGGGTTAAAAGCAGTTGAAAAACAACTGGAGACAGGCTCCTGTTCAACAAAATGAAATCATGTCCAGTGAAGAGAGCTGACTAGGAATAAATGACAAACTGCTGGTAGCTTCTCTACACTGTCCCACATTAACACTGATAGAATTTTAATGAGGTAAAACAAGAGTCTAGAAGCACACAAATTTCTTTTTTTACTTCCCTAAGAATAAGTAGGTTCATTGACGTGTGATCAGATCAGTGCCTCAGATAAACAGGAGACACTGCTGTCAGGTTAACAAGGACACTCTCAGTCAGAACTGCACAGGATATAGATCTTGTTTCCAAAACAGCCCTGCCAGATCCCCAGATCTAATGATCCCTACAATAGCCTGAGAGATAAATGTCTCCTTCTAGCCACCATTTTGTTCATCATCCCTTTTGCAGGGAGGAAGAAAAAAAAAAAGATTATTTTTGCACCCAAAGCAAGGCCATACCTCTAGGAAAGTTATTACACACAAGTCGAAGTCAGGTCTCTGCAATGCCCTCAGGCTGTATTGCAGAGAACAGCAGAAAAAACTAGTGAGTAACTTTTAATTCTGAAAATGCAATTTTGTCTAATTTTAACTATTTTTCAGTACTTTTTTACATTTTAGAATATATGTTTTGTTAAAGGATCATCTAAGAGAGACAAATTTTAGAGGCAATCTTTATCAACATCAGGATATGTACGTGCACCACTGATTCAAGTTTAAGTGGATTGCACAAACAATCCCATCCTAACAAGCAAGTTATCACAAGTTATAGATGAATCTGTCACCTGCATCATGCAGGAACTGCAGCCAGCTGATAACAGTTCACCCAGCATCCAAAAGCAGAGATTGTTGCACCACTGCACCAGAAGGACAAAGGTGTGCAAAAACTGAAGAATGGTTAAAACTGAAAATCTGGAGTATTACACAGCAATATGGTACAAGGGAGTATTTTGGGAGCAATGGTAGGTCTGTAGGGAGAATACAATTAAAACCATGTCTGTTTATTCTAAAAGCTAAACAGAAAAAATTCAACTGGAATTCTATCTATGTGTAACTGTTTGGGCTAAGTAACTTGTACTGGAAAGATATTCTAATACATCTAGAAGTGCTTCATGTATTGTTAACAGTTTCTTTTAGCTAAACTCTTATAAACATTTAATCACGCTCAGCACCATAAGCTTTTATAGGCCAAAGATCAACTAAAGGCACAGAATTAAAGAGCAATTCTTTCATAATGAAAGCTTTCTTTAACCCCCAAGGACTATTTGTGACTAGACACAGCAGCACCTATGACTTGACAAAAGCACCTGATAACATAAAATCAGTATGAAATTACTCTATAAACACAATTGGTTAAACTCATTTGAATCTACTACTCTCTCTCCAAGAACCAATAGCTCAGTGATGGCAGACAGAAAACCAAGGTATTATTTATAAAATAAACATATAAAATAACAAACACATTAAAACAAGAAATATGCAGCTCTAAGTTTTGTATCCACACAATAAAAATGCAACTTACCATATGCTTATTTCACAAGCTTGTCACATATTGCCAAGGATCATTTTATCATCTTTATTATATATTAGAATAACCACTGATTGATTTTAGATTTAAAATTGGGGCATGTAACTATAGGAGGAAAATCACACAAATGAAGCAATGCTGGGAAACAGAAACAAGGAGTTACATTATCTATGCATCACAACTGCATGAGTTTACGTAGCAACAAAAATTTTTTCCACAAAGAATTATTTAGGATTAAAGCTATGACTTCCTTTCTCAAAACACTTCAAACACATCACACAGCGCTTTTCACAGTTTCTGGTGTTAAGATCCTTACACATATTTCATATTTGTACCGGATGCAGCACAAAACGTTACCAAGCCACAGCAGTCAGAAGGAGGCAAATCCATCCTAAACACACTTTCAGATGTGTCAGATTATGCCCCAAGTTCCCTCTGTCAGTATTAGGTGCACACCCCTACCCACTGTAGGCCAAGATTCTCACATTTTATGTTTTGTACACAGATGCTACAAATACAGTTGCAGAGGCTAAATCCAAACACTTTAGAGCACAAAGGCAATGTGGGAAAGAAAAGCACAGCAAAAAAGAAAGAGGCAACTTGTTAGAAATAGAGCACCCCTTGAAAAACAGCTCTTACTTCCTCACAGAAAGCGCACTAGATTTCCATTTGAACAACTAGAAGTTTGGGTACACGTGATTTTTTAATTTGGTGCCCAGTGTTCATCTATTGCCTAAGATTTCATTTGCATGGCCCAACTGCCTAAGTGCCAAAGATTATCTCTGCTGCTTTTGTGCCTGTTTACTCAGGTTAACTTGGCACTTGGCTTTCTATGCCTGAAAGAGTCACACTGAGAAGTTCTGTGTCACTTTGTTTCTTCGAAAAGCTGCGATGCCCAGAGACGATGCCCAGAGACCCTGCCATCACTGCCCTCAGAACAAAGTAGCTGTCAGTCACTTAACTGCCTACAAATTTTTTTCTGAGGATGCAACAGCTGCACTGAAATACAAACACCTCAAACACACTGTAAAACTTGACAGAAATTCCCCTCAAACATTCAGAAATATCAGTGGAACTGAATTCACTCGTGCAAGCAAGACATGAAAGTGCAATGTGGAATTAATGCTGCTGAGCACTCCAGAGTGCTGCCCACAGAGAAAGGCAAGTGTTTAAACACTGCTGGACTTTGTAGGCCGCATTACTGACACTACAACCTTTTATGCTTTGGGTGAGGTAGCCAACACAAGGAGAGAAAAAAATCCAACCACAGCCACAATCTCTTGAAAAAGAAAAATCTCACAGCCTATCTTTTGCTCGGAAAGACAAACAATGTAGTATAGCTTATCTAGAGCTATTAAACTATAGTGAACTATTAAATTATTTGCACCCCTTAAGTAATTTTCAAATATTTTAATAGCTGTTCATGTTTATTTGCTGGCTCATGATCCAGTCTACTACAGCTACTGAAAAAGCTTTAGCTTTTTTATGCCTTCATGCCTGGGCTGGGGAGAAAAGAATAAGACAAGAATAAAAATTTGACAAACTGGAGCAACTGATCTTCACAACTCACAAATTCATTCAAGGTCTGCTTACAGCACAAAACAGTTCTCAAATCCAATCAGTGTTAATAAAAAACCAACCAAACAAAACACTACACCACAAAGACACAGGAGCTTCCAGTGAGGGTAAAAAGTATTTGCTTTTTAATATGCACTTAAGTCACAGTATCTGTTTTGAGATCATTACACCAGGTAACAATTCATTGTATCTCAAAGTATTTTACAAGTGCCCATCTATACATTGAAGAAGAAGGTAATAACCATAGGAACCCAAAAGCTGTATTTTCAGAGCAAAAATAAAGCCAGTGACCAACATTCTTTTCATTCATCTTAATAATCAGTTGCACAACACACCATTTTTAAAAATGCAAAAGGCATCACAGTAAGTAAATGAAATCAAAGAAGATGTGCATTTTAACATTTTCCTGGCAGTCCTGATCTGATGCCAGTAGTAAAATGCAACCATAATCTAGTAAGACCATTTGAAATTATTTTAGAAATTCTAGATCTAGGCCATTTTTAATGTCTTGCATCACTTTGGAAAAAAAATCTTAAAGGAAAAACAATCATTTAATGTAATTTCTATTGATAGAACTGAATACATTAAATAAAAAACAGCTACTGATCAGAACATCCTGAAATGAAGACAGACCTGGTGTGCCAGTGGAATTTTAGTTGAAAGCTATGTACTTCAAGACATTATTCAAGTCAAAACTCAAGGAAAACTTGAGGGTAAAGAACAGCTGTTAAAGTTTTAACTGTGTCCAAAACCAGGTTACACAGTACATACACACACTCACTCTTTTTGCAGTATTTATTTGCAAGGCTGAAGCTCTGAGATTTCTCCTTCAGGAATAAATTATTTATTATGATACAGTGCACAGAATATGGTGAAACATTTCCTCACTACTCATAAGACAGACACACTGCAGAAGTCCATGCCTCTGAAAATGAGAAATGGAGACGACAGCCTCCTTGCATCTTCATTAGCTGGATCCCTTCTCCTCTTTGGCAGCAGAGGCCTCCATAGAGGCAGCTTCCAAATCTTTGCTGGACTTCTCATCATTTTCATCCTCTTGAGGGTAAAGATCTGGGTATTTTTGCATGCATTCCTGCATGGCACGGAATTGGTCCACACAGTCTGATCCCTTTATTTCTTCTGTGCTATAGTGGAAACAAGAAAAGGCTGACTTGAACTGCTCCCCACAGGGACCACTAGCCATTCCACCCAGACATGGGCAATTCCAATTGATATCTCCATTGGGCAATATCAATCCTGAACAAACAAGAGAGAAGAAAAGTTAATGCACCTTCCACACATTGATTTACTCAGTGACAGCTGCTGGGCTGCAGGTGTGAACTCAAGCACTTATAATGCCATCTTAGCTCTGTAGCTTCAAGGCTGATAAACACCTTTCACTTCCCAGCCAATCTGTTTCTCCCTCTGATCTGTATAATCCTTTAATGGGCACAAGTGAGATTAGTTCTCTATCCATTTCTGAATTAAGTCCTTCTCCCTGGACTACAGACCACTGAGAATATTCAAAGGGAACAGCAAAACAGATAGAAGTCAAGTCAATCGATTTGCCAGACTCTGTCAGGGGAACAAGCAAGCATTAAAATCATTCCATACAAATAGTAAGACTTTAAATCCAATATTAAGACTAGAAATCTTTTAAATCAAATCGAACGGATGCATTTTTCTTCTTGTTTGAAATAAACTCTGAAATAATAACTCACAACTTTTCCCCTTCAAATTTCAACTGGAAGACCAGAACTGCAAAAACAAAAATCAGTGTATTTGTAAAGATTGAGTCATGTGCCACAGAACACAAGGAACAGCAACCCTAAGAGCAAGCCTGCCTGTCTGGTTGCCAGAAACCAAATTGTACTTTAGAACACAACTGAAAGAAGTTAAGTATCACTTCAGACTCTAAACTGGAACAGCTGTAAACCTCTGCTCTGGAAGAGTTGAAGTCCTGAAATACTTCACTTGTGGACTGGCAAGGTGAAGATTTAAGAGCATACGTTCTCCTAGATGGCAACTGATTTACACAATGAAGTTGAAGAACTTCTTTCCTCTGATTTTAGAAATTCAATATAACAGACTTGGTCCTGTGGGCTTCTAGAGTCTCTAATGTAATAAATACATCTCTATTTCCTTTCTCTACCTGGTATGAACATACACAACTATGTTAATCTATGGAGAACAAGAGAACTACTGCATTATGATCCAAGCTGGTTTCTTCTCCACTTGAACAGTTTGCTCTCCTCCTCTTTAGCAGACTTTTCTAACTTCACCTCCAGGCTGAGTTTCTGCAGAAGCTGACAGCATGTGCATAAACCTTAAATTTAAGTACCTTGCCTTTAGAAAGGGAGTATGAAAATACCACTGGCAGACAAAAAAAGTTGAATTAATTCTGATTCAAACATGAAATTACATTTAAGACCTGACACAACTTGACATTACCTAAAATACTGTCACAGAATTCAATAAACTTATTTCTTGTCTTTGTCCTGTGGATTAACAAAGTTCCAGACATATATTGCACTCCCAGGTGCAATTCCTTGGACACCGGCCTGCAGTATCATGAATCTTGACTGGTACAGCAAAAGCAGCTCAATCATTTTACCGCTATATTAAAAGGAATATTTTATTGTGATTTGCGATTCATCAGTGATGTGCTCTAACTCAGCCAATGCAGTTCAGCGGAAAATTAGTCAGTCAAATCTCAGCATTGATCGGACTCTTTTTTCATTACAGAAAGTAACAGTGTCCTTAGCATGATTCAGTCAACTACAGTAATACTGTCATTTTCCATGGGCCATGCTTTATTTGGCAAGATGGTTTTGCAAAACATCTGTAATATTCACTGTACTGATAATATACACCTAATCCAGTGCATCACAGCATCTCCAGCTACCCGGAGGAGAAGCAGAACTTCTGAGACAAGAAAATGGATGGCTGGTGTCAGATTCCTCATTGCTAAGGATGACATACAGCTGAAAGATGTTAATCATATGGTATAGAAGAAATACAATTTGCTTTGTAAACTAGATTTTGCAGTCCTATATTCCTCCTCACTAACATCAACCAGCCATTTAAGGTAATTTTTTCTAGCACTTTAAGAAGAAAAAAACCCACAATTTGAAATGTTCCAGAAGACACTAGAGCAATAAAATTACTTATAAAATGATTCTCTTAAAATAGATCGATCCTTTTAGAACCAGACCTGCCTTGTAAACATGCAAATCTTACCATGAGTTATCCCATAAACAATACATTCTGTGGTATCACAAGATCACTGACCTAAACCTATTTTATCACTGAAATAGCACCAGTTCCAGAAGTTCTGTGCACAGAAACCATGCTTTAGAAAAACAAAACAAAAATCCAGATGAATAAAGCAAGCATTTCCTCATTCATAATCACAGCAGAATTCACACATCAATGAGTAAGTCCATCAACAAGCTTAGAACACAATTAAATCGGAAACAGATTTCATCCATTGCTCTTCCTGAGTTGCAAGCCTGCAACAGATAAGATTACTATTTTTAATTAAAATTGAATTCAAACTTCTTTCAAATGCAGCCTGAACCTCACTGATCCAGTGAGTCACAATCTACTTGAACCTGCACTTGTGAAAGAAAAAATAACCCTGTTTACATCACTGTAGATCAAGACTTGTGTGAGCAATTGATTGCTGACATCACACAACCTAAAGTCTCGTGGCTCATGGAAGCTGCTCCTGTCATGGCCAAAGGCAGGCCCATCTGCATCAGTATCAACACTCGTCTTTGGACTCGCTGGTATGAAGTCCCCTGCTGTTCTGAGAAGAGTTTCTTCCCTGTTACATGACAAACACCTCAATAACAAGTTTATCTGCCAGGGATTCACAGTGTAAGATGACAGGAAGCAGGACTGAAAGGGACATCATTAGTCAGAGAAACAGTCTTGTACATCTGATCATTCATCAAGTTCTTTCTTAAAAGAACGTGGAGTTTTGCTTCATCAGTCCCCTCTAGAAACCACTTTAAAACTGTTTATAAAATAAGATGACAGGAACAAGTCTGGAAAAACAGAAGGGAAAGACCAGCAACAATCTGTGTTTGAGGTCCAATTCCATAAGTACTTTTATCCAACTTTCCCATCACAGCTGTAACACTAATAAAAAACACTTTGCATGCATAAAACTCATCATTGCCTTCTTCATATAAGCTTAATAAAATAAAAAATTATTCAAACTGAAGGCAGCCAAGATGTCAGTGAAAACCAGGAATCTTTCATGTTTAAATTCCACCATCTGCAACACATAGGACTAGAAAGATGCTTTACAGTAACAATACTATTTCCAAACCACTGCAAATGAATTCTTAATTTGTTTCCATCAGCCACAGCTGTCAAAAGGCACAGATAATGAACTGTGATCTTCACTGAAGTATGAAATCCTAACCTGAACTTACTCCAGTTTGTCTGCCTTTCCATTTCCCGTGGCATTTTTTCTTTCAATGTTTTTAGCTTAAAGTGAGTCATTAACATTTTGCCTACCAAAATCGCCCAGCTGATACAACAACAACAAAATATTGACAAAAATAAGAGCAGTATACAACTGGTTTTTAGCCTAAGGAAAACAGAACACAAGTTTTCCTGACCAATCTACTGATTCAAGTAGACTGCTCAAAGACTAATGTCTGTTAATGTCTGGGACAAAATAAGAACTATCAAAAATTACCAAATACAAAACCAGATGTTTTGTACAAACAAAACAAAAAAACAAAACCTCAGACACAAGTTTCAGGTGTATTAGAAAACAATGCAGATTATGGCAGGTCTATATAATGCATCCATTCTTTCCCAGATATGACTGGTCTCTTTGGCACAGCAGAAAAGATGAAAATAGTCCTTACAGTTAATTATACAACACTGGAAACCAAGCCTTCTATTCCAAGTAGAAGCCAAATTAGAAAAGCCTGCATGTTACATTAGGTACAGCAAAACTCTTCCAATTTTCTTTTAAATAAAAGCCATGCAAGCCAGAGCTTCAGCATTTCAACATATTCCAAACCACTTTACCCATGTCTTTCCTGCCCATAAGCTTCATTCCTTACTGCTACATTCTGTGATATGTCCATTTTCTCTCTTCTGATCTAATGCACTGTAGCCTTGGGTCATTCAAGACGTTTTTCAGACTTAAAAACATGGCAGTAATTTACCACATACTAAGAAGAAAATTCAACAAACTAACAAAGAAAATCACACAACAAGAAATCTTCACCCAAACTTATTGACAGTACTTAAACATAGTTCATAGTTTCTCATTTTGAATCCCCCAGACATACACTGTCACTATAAGGTGACATAAAAAACTCCTGGCTTTCCCCCTTTCTTCTCTGATCTACTGCTGAGGAAGAAAGTGACCTAACATTCTGTAAATGCAGGATTGCTAGGAAACAAACTCTTATCACCTCTCCTCCTCATCACAGCCTTTCCATGTCCAGCAAAACACACAGAAGAGCAATCAACTGATATGGCATTTAAACAAAAATAAAGTGGTTCTTTTAATTTTGACTAGTTTGTTACCCAAATGTATCAGGTCATCAACAGACTTATCAGTGCAAGTAAGAAAAACTTTTGGATATATAACTGACTACATACAGCTGAAATGAAGCCAAAATAGGCAGATAAATGCAGTAACATTTCAACACAAATATATGTACTAAAAAAGTTAATTTTAATGACATAGGAAGGCGTGGTTCAAGTTAGGCTACACACCATATCAGCTAACAAAGAGACCCTGTGAGCTCCAGCTGCTAAACTGCTTAAATGCTGCCCTCTAAAGGTCTCTGACACACTTTAGAAAACATAACTTTCTAAGTTTCAAAGAGTCTGAAGAATTTACTTCAGCTTCAGTTGAGTGGAAACCAATGAAATCCCTTCACACAAAGTGAAGAGACCAAAAGATCTGCAAACATAGAGGAAATTAGAAAAAAAATAACCTAAACTCACATTTTCATGATAACTATTAACCCAGGGCAAAATTTATTAAATCATCATTATTGGAAGTATATTTCATTTACCCATTCTTTAAAATACACAACCGGAATATTGTTAAGTCTTGGTCTCAGAAGTATTCTGCTCTCTTAAATCTCTATTTGCAGGTCAGATATACTTCATACAAGAACTGTAATCTTCATGAAAACTTTTATCTTTTCAAGGCGCAATGATTACAGTTGAAAACTTAATAATTTTAACTTACCCGTCATGTGGCACTGAAAGATATTGATTATATTGCTACCAGTACAGTATAGATTAGCCAGATATTAATTTATATTAAATCAGATATTCAGAGACTGCTATATTAGGCAATTTCAGCTGCTCACAGGCAGGTGAGCAACCCCCATCAATGACAGTGATATGTAACTCACTCCAGCTGCTCTGAAAATTGCATGCTGTTACTTAAAACAGAGGAAAAACGATCATAATTTTCACTTGATTAGGCTCTAAAGTTATTAATAAAAGGAAAAGGTATTCCTGCATATCACTGGCCACTAACCAAAACTAAAAGCCATCAACTGATTATTTGAACAGGCCACTAAGAAAAATCATTACAAGTGTAGAAAAAGAAATACTGGAAGAAAGCATGTCATTAGTGATGTCATAACCTGGCAGTTAAAACTGCCAAGAGTTTGGGTATTTACTGCATAACCAGCTGCCCTCAGCCTTTAAATATGCTTTAGTTTTTCTAATTCATGCAGGGTTTGTTTTCTGTTGGATTTATGTATGATGTAACACCCCGTACTTCCGTTCTTCTGCTCACTACTGACCTTGCTCTTCATACGGGTCATCTGGGTCATCTGCAACCAGCTCAGCACTGCTCGGTGTCTCATGGTCCTCCTTGGTTGCAAATATTATTCTGTCTTTTCCTACCATGGAGGAGACAAGAAGCAAAAGTTCAGAGAAATCTGAGACAGAAAAGAGTGATTTACAAAACTGCTGAACACCACAAGGTAATGAGATATTCAATGTGATGCACTAATGTTAATAGAGAATGAATTGCTGTACTTAACAATCACCTCCAATGAGAGCAGTTACTGGTTCAGAGGAACACATACACACTGAAATTCTGTTATTCTAAAGCTCCAATTTTCATAGCAATGTCCTGTAATGAACAGTACAGTTCACTAAACTGCAAATCTAAAAAGCTGTTTCAAAACAAACTCAAATTACTCCAACACCAGGATTCACACAGATGACAGGTTTAGAATTAAAAAAAAATAGTGAAAAAACCCTATAATAAATAGCAGTAAAGCATTCAATAAAAACTTACTAATAACAGCGCTCTTCGCTAAAGACTAGTGTAATATTTTACACTAATCATCTGAATTAAAAACAGAAGACAGTCATCACCATATAGAACTAACTACACTGAAAGGTGCTGTGAACGTTACAAGGGATGGAAATCCAACAGAGCAAATATCCTGCTCTTGATTTAACTAAAACATTCCATAGCGGGGTCGGGGGAGGCTTGGCTGGAAACTTCAGTAGTTTTAGTTTTCTAACAACCCTGCAAAGCTCTAACACACACTCTGAGTGTGGAAAAAATGGTAAACTCCCCAAGAATTCTCCAAATTCATAAAGGCCGCTACAGTAACTTGGCATATGAGACATTAGAATCTCCTGGCCCCTCAGGGTGACCTCAGCCAGCAGATGTTCAGTAACTTAACCTTGCTGAGTAACCATGCATTTAAACATGTCTGAAAAACAGATAAATCTAACACCTTTTAAAAAACAGAAAAAGTTTTCTGACAACTCTGCATTGTACTCCAGCAAGCTTTACAATGTGGAATGCTTGGTCATTTCTTATACAAAAGCAGCAAGAAACACATGAACTCTAACCCCATCCCTGCAATTTTGTAGGGTTGCATAAAGCAACTTAGAGATATTGCAAAATTAAACAAAGCACAGCATAAAGCATAAAAGAGGTCCATATGTTATGACCACCTCAATACAGTTTATAGTCTATGGCCAAGTTTGTAACTTACAAATGGCATTTAGAACTACTGGTGGTTTTTTTCCAGTCTGAAACTTTACATTCAGCCACTTGGCATTACTTAAGACAGCAAGGATCTTTATTTATATATAAGTAGATATACATATTTATCTACGCATCTCCCACTTTAAGAAGTGGTCAAGCCTCATAAATACCACCACCTGTACAACATGATACAGACACAGAAAAGCTCGCACTCTACCTACCGTGTGCATCAACCTTAAAAAGGCAAAACTCCACACCTCTGGCCACTCAGCTAGGCTGGGATAAATTTAGCCCCTGCGGGCAGAAGGCGCTCCGCGGCCGGGAGCTGCCCTGCCCGCACGCCTCAGCCGCTCCGCGGCC